>BLKR01012136.1:0-23201 GCA_011170035.1 Teleogryllus occipitalis | reverse complement strand
AATACAACGGAAGTTACGTTTTATCATAGTGAACCGATATGATGTACAGAATATATTGGGAATGGAAGGCATAGACTCTCTTGGTTTCACGGTAGAAGATAATGTGATGTCAGTCGACAACACAAGTAAATGTGCAGAAATGAAGAAAATATGTGAAGAGTTTTCCGAAGTGTTTTCAGAAGGCCTAGGTCATTGCACAACATATAAAGCTCACATAACGATGAAAGAAAATTGTCAACCAAAATTTTGTAAAGCAAGACCGGTGCCATTGAATTTGCAAGAGCAAGTAAAACAAGAATTGCAACGATGGGTACAAGGAGTGCTCAAACCAGTTAATAATGCAGAGTGGGCCACTCCAGTGGTAATTATAAAAAAGCCAAATGGTAAACTAAGGTTGTGTGGAGATTTTAAAGTTACATTAAATCCACAAATGTTAATAGACCACTATCCTATGCCAAAACCGGAAGAAATATTTGCGAAACTACAAGGTGAATGTTTCACGAAAATAGATTTATCGGAAGCTTATCTGCAGTTAGAGTTGGATGAAGAATCGAAGAAAATGATGGTAATTAATACAAATGATGGTTTGTATCAGTTTCAAAGGCTTCCGTATGGCATCGCCAGCTCGCTCGCGATATTTCAAAGGTTTCTGCAACAAATTACGGAGAAAGTACCAAATTGCGCTAACTTCTTGGATGATATTATTGTTACAGGCAAAACGGAAGAAAAACATAAGCAGAATTTGCGGATGCTGTTACAATTGTTAAAAGACAATGGACTCAAATGTAATTGGGGGAAATGTGAATTGTTTAAGACTTCTATAAACTATTTAGGCCACGTAGTGGACAAGCATGGAATTCGACCAACAAAGGAAAATATTGAAGCAATTACAAGAATGCCAGCACCTCAAGATGTGAAACAACTCAGCTCATTCTTAGGTAAGGTTGCTTATTATTCCAAATTCATTAAAAATAGAGCAATGATCTCGGCACCACTAAACCAGTTACAGAGGAAGAATGTGAAGTTTATTTGGTCGACAAAGTGTGAAAATGCATTTCAGCATCTGAAACAAGAACTGATTAAAGCAACAAGATTGACGCACTACGCGCCAGGTCAACCGCTACTGCTCGCGACTGACGCGTCAGAAAATGGTATTGGCGCTGTGATATCAACGACTACACCAGAAGGCATTGAAGTACCAATTGCATTTGCATCGAAAACATTAAACGACGCACAGAGAAATTATGGACAAATTCAAAAAGAGGCATTAGCAATAATCTATGGGGTGAAGAAATTTCATCAATATCTGTATGGCGCGAAATTTACGCTCATTACAGATCATAAACCACTTACGTCATTGTTCAATCCAAGAAAAGGTATTTCAGAGAGAACGGAGAAGAAACTGAAACGATGGGCAATTTTCCTCTCTGATTATGATTTTGAGATTGTTTATAGGTCAACTTCACAGCACGGCAACGCAGACGCGCTGTCGAGGCTGCCGGCGGGGCCAGACGAGTCATTCGACAAATCGGAAGAAGCCTGCGCGTACATAGACTTTGAGGATGGCGACGCCCTGTTACGATTGCCGCTGGACGCAAAAAGGGTAGCTCAGGTAACACGGGAAGACCACCTGTTAAAACAAGTAAGTGGTTATTTGAGTAAAGGTTGGCCAACAAGGAAACTAAATCATAGTTCAGCAGACTTAAATCAATTTTTGTTAAAGAAAAACGAGTTATCAATGCAAGATGGGGTGTTAATATATAATTGTGAAGATAACGTAAGAGCTGTAATTCCAAAGAAGCTGCAAGCAGAAGTGTTAAAGTTATTGCATGTTGGACATTGGGGCATTACCAGGACAAAAACGGTTGCTAGAAGATATGTGTATTGGCCGGGGATGTCGAAAGATATAGAAAATTTGATACGTAATTGTAATATATGCAGACAGAACCAGGCAAGTCCGCCGAAGCACTTTTCGAGCTGGCCGAAAGCTGAAAAACCATGGGAGCGAGTACATATTGATTATGCGGGGCCGTTCTATGGGTCAATGTGGTTAGTAGTGACAGATGCCTTTTCACAGTATCCATATGTGTGTGAGACGCGTACCGCAACAACAGAAGCAACAATTCAAATGTTAACGAAAGTGTTTGTAATAGAAGGCTTACCGCAATTGTTGATATCGGATAATGGCGCACAATTCACATCACATTTATTTGAGAAATTTTGTATAGAAAATGGCATTCAACACCTTAGGACAGCTCCATTCCACCCACAGTCAAACGGGGGGGCAGAGAGATTTGTACGCACATTCAAAAGTACCATGATTAAGGCAATGGCAGAAGGAGTTGGTAAAGATAAAGCACTACAACAACTATTAGTAACGTACAGAGCAACTCCAGTAGGTAACGAAGAGAAAAGTCCAGCGGAACGACTTCATGGGAGGCAGCCGAGGACATTATTGGCACTATTAGTACCCGTCAAACGCCCGAAGCAAGTAGTGAATACAACATTCAAAGTCAAAGATAAAGTCTATATTCGGTCGTTTAAATCCTATCCAAAGTGGATTCCAGCAGTGATCCACGAGACTATAGGGCATAGACTGTATCTGGTACAGTCAGAAAGCGGTATCATGAGAAGACACGAGAACCAGATTACAAAAAGGTGGAACATGCATAGAATAGACGACAACCAACAGAAGAGTAATGTTCATTGTAATTTTCAGCCGGCTATAATGCGGATGGTGGAACCAGCCATCACACACGAGCCAGCGGCTCGGCCGGCAACACCATCGGACGACACATCCCGAGGAGGGGTGCGACCAGAGGCGGAGTCATTCGCCGAACCCAGCAGCCGAGACGCGTCACCAGGTCTAGCCCTGCTGCGGAGGTCACGTCGTCATCGTGGGCACCCATATGCCCACAATAAAACGGGGAGGAATGTGGTATCCCCCCAATCAGAAGACGAAACGGAGTTACGCTCCGCCGCGCCGCTAGTGGAGGGGCACAGCCCCTCCCCTCCCCCTTCACCGGGCGGTGGGGTATAAAGGCATGGTCGGGAGCAGGGCGCTCCCGTTCAGTTACCGCTTCGCGTAGCTACCACCGCCGCACTCGCTACACGCCCTACCGCGGCGTAACCTGCTGCGCACTATAAGAGGACTCCAGACTGCTGCCGCCGACACCAGCTACCGTCACCAGTCGTGACGTATCCGCCGGGCGATCAGCACAGACCTCGGGGGCTACTGCCGCCCTCGCTACACGCCTGGTCAAGGCGCCATCTGTGGCGCGCTACAAAGTGACTGCAGACTACCGCCGGCACTTGCTACCGTCACTAGCCGTGACGTATCAGCCAGGCGATCAACGCCGACCTCGGTGGCCACTGCCGCCCCTCGCTACACTCCCGACCGCGGCGTAACCCGCCGCGCGCTACTAGGAGGCTCGAGGTGACTGCGGCCAGCTATCACGTTACGACGCTTATCGCCACTGCGGGCGATAAGGCTCGGCCAGGCAAGAAGGCCGTTAAGAATTATTGTACAGTATTTGTTACGTTGTTCTGTGTATTGGTTATTAGTGAAAGTAAATGGTTATTAAACATTGACTGTTTAACTTACCTTGCATCCTGCAAATACAACAGCACCATTAATTTTTCTTTCAGCACGTACATGGAATTTTCAGTAAAATAATATTCATTCATTCGCCTGTATACTTTAAACATTTTATAACTTCAGTTGCAGCTGTCTATGACGCACAGATTCACATTTTTTGGCACGACGTGCGTATGGAAGATCGTATGTCAAGACTCAGCTACTCCATGCATTTATCTTGTAATTGATATTACATGAGTATACATTCCAACTAGCGTACCCGTGTGAGATCTGTCGCATGTTAAACTCCGCCCCCTTCCCAATTTTTCCATTTCCATATTAAGCCTGTAATACACTATCTTTCTCTTCAAGACCCTGTTATCCTCCGTCACTTGTTCTACGTATACGTCTCCTTGTAATTGATAACAATACAATACAATAGACCCTTGTCAATACAAACTAGTTTTATTTAACGTTATTACCGAGAAGAGATGTACACCCGCGTAATTCAATCGCGTGGATTATCAAGTAATTAGTTTAATTTCACATACAATTGCAGATTCTGCAGGCGTAGAAGTAGAAGTAGAAGTGAAGTGAAGTAGAAGCGTCGAACCAGCAAAAATGTAATAGAACGTTCAAGATCTCATCCTGTAGATCACAGTGTGAGGAACGTTTATTTGAGGTCTGTGACCTCAATGTTTTATTTTTTTAAGGCCCTAAAACTCTTAGTTTAGGAGTTATTTAACGATATAGATTAAAAATCCTACTGAGGGTTGCGGGTTGCATTTGACATGAATATTACTTTTTTTAATCAAATCCCTCATATTTTTTAAAGTCAAAAGGCAATTCGGCACGTCTCCGTGAAGTTCTCTTTCTTTAGAGACCTCTTTACATTGGTTGCGTGTGAGAGTCGCAAAAAGTATGAATACTACTGAAATAATATACGAGGCGATATGGCAATTACAATTTTTAGCGTTCTGTGCCGTTTTTGATTTTCTGTCTCCGACATCGCCTCATTACTTGCCAGTTCTGTGAGATGTTGATTCTATTCTGGCTTGTCTAAAAATTTATTTTCTTACGTTTGAGCTTACTAAAACCAATTCATGAATATTTCCATGTATTTAATTTCTATGGCCCGTTTGTGATTTACGTAACACAAAACGTGAACGAAAAAGTCTTTCACCGGGATGTAATTAGTTCACTTTGAAATATCTTGTACCTTTCACAAAAGAATGCATTCAAAGTATGCGTTTTATTCTCAATTATTTCGACAGAAGGAGCTTTCTGTTGTATTACACACTAAAAAACATTTTCATAATCCTTATTTCATTTCTAGTTTGTACAACGAATTATTATTTTTACTACGAGCTCGAACAAAGCCTTTTTCTCCCTCGGATGCTTCCATACAATCTCGACAATATAATTTGTAGTGATATCTGAAAAACGAGTTCATGTCATGAAAAGAGATTCTGATATTCACCGCAAAGCTTTATTGTACTTCCCTTCACGCTTAAATCTGCAACAGATTGGAAACCTACAACAGATTGGAAACCTACAACAGATTGGAAACCTACAACAGATTGGAAACCTACAACAGATTGGAAACCTACAACAGATTGGAAACCTACAACAGATTGGAAACCTACAACAGATTGGAAACCTACAACAGATTCGAAACCTACAACAGATTGGAAACCTACAACAGATTGGAAACCTACAACAGATTCGAAACCTACAACAGATTCGAAACCTACAACAGATTCGAAACCTACAACAGATTCGAAACCTACAACAGATTCGAAACCTACAACAGATTCGAAACCTACAACAGATTCGAAACCTACAACAGTTTGGAAACCTACAACAGATTGGAAACCTACAACAGATTGGAAACCTACAACAGTTTGGAAACCTACAACAGTTTGGAAACCTACAACAGATTGGAAACCTACAACAGATTGCAAACCTACAACAGATTGCAAACCTACAACAGATTGCAAACCTACAACAGATTGCAAACCTACAACAGATTGCAAACCTACAACAGATTGCAAACCTAAAACAGAATGAAAATCTACAACAGAATGACAATCTACAACAGAATGGCAATATACACCAGAATTGCAATTACAACAGAATGGCAATTACGACAGAATGGCAATTACAACAGAATGGCAATTACAACAGAATGGCAATTACAACAGAATGGCAATTACAACAGAATGGCAATTACAACAGAATGGCAATTACAACAGAATGGCAATTACAACAGAATGGCAATTACAACAGAATGGCAATTACAACAGAATGGCAATTACAACAGAATGACAATCTACAACAGAATGACAATCTACAACAGCATGTCCAAAAGTGAAACTGTCGTGCACGAAAGAAAACTCCCGCGGAGGGTAAGTGCCCGAGGACAGCACACACCGCTGTTCGCTCCCAGCTAATGTCCTGCCAATCCCTGCGGGGGTTGTTTGCTCTCAATAAAACGTCCGATCGAATGTTGGCTGGGCCGCAGGGGAGGGGGAGGGTGCCGGTCGCCGGATATTGCGTCACTGAAGAGGCAGCGGCCGCTGACGTAATGAAATTCAGTGGCACCGCGGCGCCGCTGGCCGAGGGCGGGAAAGGGTGGCGGCACCGCCTTATACTAGGGAAGTGCACGCAGAGCGCAAAAACTGAACGGCGTGGGAGTAAGGTAAAATAAAGAATGGTTTGTTTTACCTTTCAAAGAGCAGTGAAGAAATGTTACCTTTGTTGTTAAAAAATATTATGCGTGTTTTTTATTCATCTTATTGTCTCAGATTAGATGTTCAACACTGAGTTGAAGTTTCAAATACTAGACGTATCTGCAGTATACATAAATAGTGGAAAGAGTATACACATAAATAGTGAAAAGAAGAAAAGATAGTTCACGGTTTCTGCAAATCTTTTCCGAGGCACACGTAAATGCGAAGAGAATGAAGGGTATTGGATGAATTGCTAGTGTGTATATAGAAATGAATTATTCTACTTTTAGTAAACTCTTCTTGTAAAACCCTCAAGTAAAATCTACTTGTAAAAGCCTCTAGTAAGAGCTTCTTGTAAATTAAAAGCCCTCTTGTGAAGGCCTCTAGTAAAAGGCTTTAGAAAAAGCTTCTTGTAAAAGCCTCTAGTAAAAGCTTCTTGTAAAAGCCTCTAGTAAAAGCGTCTTGTAAACGCCCCTATTAAAAGCCTGCAGTAAAAGCTTCTTGTAAAAGCGTCTAGTGAAAGCGTCTTGTAAACGTCTCTAGTAGAAGCCTCCAGTAAAAGCTTCTTGTAAAAACCCTCTAGTAAGAGCTTCTTGTAAATTAAAAGCCCTCTTGTGAAGGCCTCTAGTAAAAGGCTCTAGAAAAAGCTTCTTGTAAAAGCCTCTAGAAAAAGCTTCTTGTAAAAGCGTCTAGTGAAAGCGTCTTGTAAACGTCTCTAGTAGAAGCCTCCAGTAAAAGCTTCTTGTGAAAGCATCTAGGATTTTTCATTGGCAGAGTACAAGCTTCCCGTGGTGCGATCCCCTTCTCTCTTCCCGGTCATGGCAAAAATATTTTTGTAATTTTCCTTTAAAATCGGCTTTCTGTAGCTGCGTGACGAAGAAAAGTTCAGGCAGACGGAGTTTGCTAGTTAGGGTGAAGGAAATACGTCATGTTCGCCACATGTCTCTCTTACATCCCAAACATGGGAATGAAACTACGACGAGGCATGGATAGTGATGGCAAATTTAACCTAAACATCGTTACATCGGTGTTCCGATACATCGCCAAAGGGTTCTCGATGTGGATGGAAATATCGACGAGAAAACATCGATGTTTTAATTATAGACCAATAAACATGCTATTTTTCAATCCATTTTTAATTACAGTACTAAAAGGGGTATATTTTATTGTTTGGTTACCAGTATGTTACTAGTATGTAAAAATTATTATCAAATGTAAAGAATAAAATTAACAATAAAGAACATCCGTGTTTTGCTATCGATTTCGAGTTTCACTGTCGATTCAGGCCCTGACGATAACACATATTCTTAACACGAACAGCTTCCCAACTTCGTCAGATTGCACAGGCGAAATGTGCAGCGTAATAAAGAGGATGACTCAAAACGATATTGCTGTGGATTGCTGCTACTCTACAAAGTGCTTAAACCCCTTTATTTAAAAAATATTTAAAAAAAATAAAAATTAAAACATCGATGATTTTGCATTAAAATGAAGTGAAAATCTCGAAAGCAAAATATCGAAGTTAATATATCGATGTTTCTTATATTGGAAAACATCATTTTTTTTTGCCATCCCTAAGCATTGGAACACCATCAGCTAGCCGACAAAGTCGACAATCGACCCAAAATGCCAAATGAAGACATACATAATTCTTGTAAAAATAATCATACGATCATTACTTTCATGAGTCACCAATTTATATGTTCTTTCAGGGAGTAGCTATGTCTCAACCTCAAGCACTTTGTGTAATGACTCTTTCAGTGTGTATTGTATCCAATACGAGTATTTCACAAAATGTATTAAGTTTCCGTTCAGAATCTGATGTAAAGTAATTCAGTTCTTTCATTCTCCTGCAAAATAGTGGAGGGTGGGCATGACGGGTTTCTGCCTGGCGGGAGATCGTTGGAGTGGGTCGATCGAAGGAAGTATCACATTCTTCTTCACGATAATCAAATAACTCACGACTATTCATGTATCCAGAGCATGTTTAGAGAGATTGGAGACAATTATAATACGACGAGAGTGTGCCTTACTCTTTATTTATAGATATGAACTAACTTCATTCATTGGAGAGCAGAATCACAAATTTACAAATTTTCCCACTTCTGGGCTCTTCTGGACACGACAATAGAGAAAAACACATTGTTCACGACTTACCTCGTATTACACTCATTTCATATTCGTTACAAAACGTTTCCCTTCCTTTCCAGAGAGGAATATATCACAATCAACCCCAAAAAGGAATACAGTATTTTTATATCAATTATAAAGATTCTGTGATATCGTCGATTGATTTTCGACCGAGAAGAAATACGAGCAGCATGTCTTCTTTAAAGAAAATTAATGCATTTCATATGTGTAAGTCATACTAATAATGAGTGAAGATATTGTAAGGAAAAATAAAAGCGCAACCGTATCGTACATGCACTCGGGGTAGTGTAGTCGGTTGAACTAAATGCCTGATTTAATCAATCCTGATACATCGGGAAACGATTAAAAACAATTACTACTTTTAATTAACTTATTTAGTCAGTACTTATTAGACGTTATCTTGTTAAATAAATAATATGTTTTTCAAATGCAAAAGTGCTCAAATTCATCGGAACAGTATTTGGGTTTTCATTATTATGAATTAATGAATGTTCTTAAAAAGAGTTCTTTCTTGAAAAAATAATATTGCTTCTGTTTCGGATACACACATTTATTTTTCACAATATGTCCACGTAAATTCTTATTCAATCAATTTCTTAAAAAAAGACTTAGAACCAGAAACATCCAAAGTGGTGACAATTTTTGTCTTCAAACAGACATTGAGTATTTAAATTAGCTCCTGAAAACAGTCATATAACTAAATGAAACAAATTACCTTGTATTATAATTTGCATTACCTTAGACATGATGAGTGCTGTGTATTTAAACTATCACAGAACTTTTAATATGAACACTAATGTATATAATGATAGTAATAATAATTCGGTCAGTGGTAATAACATTTATTTATATAGTTATGTATTTTAATGGAAAGTTTTTTCAATATAAAATAATATCAATATCTATTACAATTCCTTTTTTCCGATATTTTTTAGCCTGACCAAGTGGTCCTGCAGTTACATTGTAAACGAAGTCAACACCAATATGAAAATATGTTTCTTTTTAATGATAATTTGTATTTCTTTCAACAGTCTCTATACATTAATACAATTTGTGATAGGTACAAAATTGGTACACTCGCCTGCACGTACTTTGCTAATTACAGAATACATTCCGATAAGTAAATACCTTTGTAAAACTCAACGCAAATGCCCCTAGATAACGCGGAATAAAATTAAACGATTATAATAAACATTTGAAAATTCAAATCTACAATGCGTTTCAGATAATTTCAAGGTCGCAAAAGAGGTTGGTACAAACCAGACCCCATAAAACGAACCATTTTCACCGCCTACTGGTCTTCAAAATCTGTTGCAACTTCGTACGTTTCATTTCGAATAAAATTAAAAGAAAATTCAATAATAAATAAACTAATACTATAAATATTTGTTGGAATAGCAATTAAATGTGACATATTTCTAGCTGCTCCTTTCACATTGTGCACATTCGCTTAAATATCTAAATTTAAGGCAAATACTACAAAAGTATCCAACCCTTAGTGTCAATCATAACAAATAAAAATAACTATCTTAAAGCAAACTATAATAAGTTTACGATTATTATAATACTTATTTATCGTTTTCTTTTCTAATCAAATAACAGCTACATGTCTGAATTTCATGTTTGCTAATCACAGAGCATTGTGTAATAATTGGTTTTGGAGGACATTTACCATAGTTGAACTTGTTAGTTATGTCTGTTACGGTTCTCGCATCATGTCGACAGTAATACGAGACGTTGGCCATGTCCAACGTCAAGCTGTCGTATCTGAAGGGAGTTCGAGGCAGGTCTGAGCTTTGGTGGTGCACACAGGCTGCTTGGCAGCCCTTGTTCAGTGCCCTCCCGGCGACTGCACACACCTAACGCGTATTCCTTCCGCCCCGCCCCGCCCTCCACCCCACGCCCCCGCGTTCCGCGTACCTGCGCGCAATCAGCGGCGCGCGCCGAGCAAACAACGCCGCTATGTGATCCCCAAGCGCCAGTCGCTGCCTGCCGCGCCCGCCCCCGCCCCGTCGCCCTCGTCTACGTCCTTCGCCTTGGCCCTCGCCCTCGCCCTCGCCCTCGCCCTCGCCCTCGCCCTCGTCCTCGTCCTCGTCCTCGCCCTCGCCCTCGCCCTCGCCCTCGCCCTCGCCCTCGCCCTCGCCCTCGCCCTCGCCCTCGCCCTCGCCCTCGCCCTCGCCCCCGTCCTCGCCCTCGCCCTCGCCCTCGCCCTCGCCCTCGCCCTCGCCCTCGCCCTCGCCCTCGCCCTCGCCCTCGCCCTCCCCCTCGCCCTCGCCCTCGCCCTCGCCCCCGCCCTCGCCCTCGCCCTCGCCCTCGCCCTCGCCCTCGCCCTCGCCCTCGCCCTCGCCCTCGCCCTCGCCCTCGCCCTTGCCCTCGCCCTCGCCCTCGCCCTCCTCCACGCCCTTGTCCGCCCCATCGCCCTGGTCGTCGCCTCGCCCTTTGCCTTGGCCCACACATTCGGAATCCTCTCCCCCCACGCACTCGCCCACACAACTGCCCTCGCTCCCGCCCTCGCCATCGCCATCGCCATCTCTCTTTGCCATCGCCCTCGCACCCGCCCTCGAGCTCACCTTCGCCCAACTATTCATAGTTAAAATGTTGAGAAGAGATTCTCGAGCTCAAGAAAACGTGCGCAGATAGTACTTCTCCCCCATACGCCACATACAGTTTTTGACTGTTTTTGACTAAAAATAGCAAATCAAATCAAAACCAAAACACTTTTGTTTGACCGCAACAACTATTGCTGACCCTAGATATATATTCAGCGATTTGTAAACTTGAATAAAAATAAAATTGAAGTCAGAAGATCTGTCTAAAAAATATTGTATGACACATGCTCCTAGAATTGCGCCGGAAAATCAATGTCGGCCTGTCGACCTCGTGTCGCAACCATTTCTACCTGCAAAATAAAATATCACTTTAACGTCTCATTTCATAAATAACTATTAAATTCTCAAGCGAAATGTTTTTATATATTAGGTCCGAAAATAGTTTTTTTTATACAGTGAATCATTGAATAGGACTTTTTGTATTTTGTTTTATTCTGATTGGAGAGTTCCTTTAAAATTATGTTAAAAGAACTAGGACAGTAATTACAATATTTTGCCTATGCAGCACAAGGTGTAGAAAAAAAGTCAGAAAATTGAAATTGCCAATAATTTGAAAACTGCCCGACAGAACATTTCAGATATGAATTCAGAAGCGTCAAGGACAACCGTCGGTTTCGAATCCCGATGGTGGCTGGATTTTCGACATTAGGTCGGTAGGTCGGTAGGTCGAATTCTACCGCTGCCAGGAGGGGAACTCTAGAGACCGGTTGATCTGATCGGTAATTTTCCGTGGTTTCTCCGTTCAACACCAGGCAAATTCCGGAGCAGTACCCTAACAAATGGGCAACGGCGTTCGCGCGATCTTTCCTTCCTCTTCCCTCGTCATACCTTCACCCCTTACACACTTACACTAACATTCACTACACTACCACACATGCCGGGAGTTCGGTCGACAGCTTAGAGCTTGTCCCGGCTGGGTCGGTGCCCCGCTGGTGGGAGATACCTCTTTCAGGAAAACTCCGCAAGACTGTAGGTCGTCGCCGGTACTCATCAAATAGGAGAGAGAGAGAGAGAGAGAGAAAGAGAAAGAGAGAGAAAGAGAAAGAAAGAGAGAGAAAGAAAGAGAGAGAGGAAGAGAGAAAGAGAGAGAGAGAGAAAGAGAGAGAGAGAAAGAGAGAGAGAGAGAAAGAGAAAAAGAAAGAAAGAGAGAGAGAAACACATCCCGAGAAAAGCATGCAGTACACTCAGAGGACTACTGACCTTAGCAGTCGACGCACCCAGAAACAGGAAATAATTAATCTTTCTAAGGCATTGGGTAGAAACCACATTATTTACACGAAATTATTCTGTACAGGAGTTAAAAATCACTAATTATACAGTTAATGAGGTAAGAAGATAAGTATATGGTGAAAAATTAGATAATAACACACTGGAATAAATATTAAAAGTTCACAAGTAATGAAACACTTATTGAAACAACGTGAGTCATGTGATGAAACACGAAAACAATCAAATGAAATTCAGATCTTTTATCTCGTGGGTGGTAAATAAAGAATTATTTTTGTAAGTCGCGTAAATATCCCGCACTTTTTGTGATTAAAACAACAATAATATTCATTCGAACTTGAATGTACACAAAATAAACAAGACACGAATTACAAAAATATTTACACTACATCACATACATTAAAATAATGGCAAGCGGCCCACCGCTAAACATAAATCCTCGAGAGAGAGAATCTGTAATAAAAAAAAAAGATCCCAAAATAAACAATTCCCAGATGAAAGAGCTGGGCCTGTGAAAGACGCGGTGTAGGGGATATGAATATCTCAACGCGACATAAATGAAGTGGGAGTTCCACGTCGCGCCTTCTCATCTATTCACCGTGCGAGACAGCGCGCGCGCGCCCTTCAGCACCTCTCACGCCCCGCCCCCGCCTCTTCCTCTTCCGCTCCCTCTGGGAATCCCCCGACTGCATCCCGCGATCAGTTTTACCTCTCCCTCGCTTCCTAGGTAATCCGTTTTCACTTTTCCCTAATGGATAATGCGCAGCCTGACTGCATCCACGGCCAGTTTTCCCTCACCCTCGCTTCCTAGGTAATTCGTTTTCACTTTTCCTTAATGGATAATGCATAGCCCGACTGCATCCCGCGATCACTTTTCCCTCGCTCTCGCTTCCCAGGTAATCCGTTTTCGCTTTTCGCTACCTGAGAAGACATAGCCCGACTGCATCCATGGTCATTTTTCCCTCACCCTCGCTTCCTAGATAAAACATTTTCAACTTTTGCTAATTGAGAAGGTATAGCCTGACTGCATCCCGTGTTCAGATTTCCCTCGTCCTCTATAGCTCTAGTTGCATCAATCGCCATTCTATTTATCCTACCTTTCATTCTATAATTGAGAAAGCATATCCCGACTGCATCCTGCGGTTGGTTTTCCCTCTCCCTCGCTTCATAGGTAATCAATTTTCACCTTTCGCTAATTGAGAAGGCATAGCCCGACTGCATCCCGCGATCAGTTTTCCCTTTCCCTCGCTTCTCAGCTAATTCTTTTTCACTTTTCGTTATCTGTGAAGTCAAAGTCCGACTCCCCGTTTCTTTCACCTGGTGTTTCGGAAGGAGTAAGGGAATTGCCCGATTGTATCCCGCTGTCAGTTTCCCTCGTCCTCGCTTCCCAACTAACCCCCTTTCACTCAGCGTTACCTGAGAGGAGGGTCGGATCCAGCCCATCATTTGTGGGGGAGGGGCATCATATATTTTTGCAAAATAAACATATTTCTTATTATATTGTTTATTACTTTTTAGTGTACAGTATATGATACCAAACACTATTTTTTTATAATTACATAATTCTAACATTTATATTTGAATACTTTTTGTCAAATAAAGGAAGGCAACAGATGAAAGATCTAGGTTTTTGAAGGGGGGCATGCCCCTCATCTAGATCCGCCTTTGCCTGAGAAGGCATAATCAGACCACTCCATTTCGTTTATCCGGTGTTTCAGAATGAGAAAAAAGTTAAGTTTGCATTAATAAGCTCTTGTTATAGATGGTTTTGCACATTACTAGAGAAAATCTAGACCATAGGTGAACGTGGCAGAATCTTCGAAATAGTGTACGTTAAGTCAGGGAGATAAGAAGATGCCCATGATAGGCGATTTCACGTTTTGTTTCCACAAACCTTTAAGCGGTGGTTTTCGACGTTGTCATTGCTCTAAAAGAACGTGCAAATGTTCAACACAGAAGTGGATAAATTATAATCGACCAATGTGATTCTACGCAGACCTCAAGAAACGTGGAAAGGAAACTTTCATACTAAGGAGGAAAACGTAATGCGATGCGTCAGGCTCTGCCTTTTTGGGGGAGGTAGGAAACGGCTTAGAAAATATTGACCACGGAATACCAGCGCTATACACCCTGTCCGTAATGTGTAATTAGTAAACAAGTTACTGAACGAAATTCAGAATGATGTTTACTATACACCTTCTCACAAGTACTAGAGAACACACCATGGAACAGTCCACGGGGTCGGGGCAATTCTTTAATGTAGGTGAAAAAAGGTATAAATTTCTCTAGAAGTTATTGAGATCCCGTTCTTGAAAAGATTCATTTGGTGAGGTTGTTTCTTCTTCAGATCTTCAATATTTTTACATGTGTTTTGTTTAAGGAAGAATACAGACGTATCTTCAACACGTTTATGCTTTCTATCTACAGACGGAGAGGGCGAATATCTGCTAATTGCTTTCTTACTTTATTTGGTAGTAGTATTTTATGAGCTGGATATCCAGGAAACATACTGAGCACATTATCAGGCTTCTGTTTGACTTATTTTTAAACTTGGGGTATACATATCTCATATTGTAAACTTTTCAGCACATGCACCTTCTCTCAAAATGTTATTAATCCATTTTCGTACAAGGTCTTTTTCAGCAGGGAATTAATGGAACCATTATTGCCGGTACCTCTCTCTCGATTTTACGAGAAAGTACACAAAATGTTTCTAAACATTACGAAAATAACATATCACAATACAAATATGTTATATTGAAAAATGGCTACAATCGTACGTGAAATCACTTACGTGATCGCCGATTATCGTGATCGTCACTTACATAATTTAATAATCATGCGCTCCCGTTACTTGCTCTAGATGACGCACCCTATTTTACAATTAGTTAAAGAATTCGCCAATAGCCCACACACACACACGACAATTTCACGAAGTATAGGATACGAATATGTGGCTTGTATAGCAATAAATGGAGGTGTCGTTTCACGCATTTTCTACTCAAACTGATCAAAGTGACGAGATTATGATTAGCATTGTTTCAACGGCGAAATAAAGCTGAAACAGTTTCTTCAGAAGACAGCGTTTTCTCTTATAATATTTCTAATGGCTAAAGTTGTGTGAAGTTAGTTATTTATATGAACACTATTCTTTAAAATCGAAATAAGTTAAATCTATATGTTTTAAATGTGTTTTAAAAAACTCGAATGAAAAGCATGTTAAGACAATTCGTCCAGGCTTGTGTTGTTGCGTAATGTCGACCAAGAAAATAGTCTTCAAACTCCGAGACTATGATTTTCGTCGTTCTTGATTAAATTAAAATGAAATGGTCACATAGAAAAACAAAGTATAATTTGGAGGTATGATGATGGGCTCGAATTTATGGGGCATAACGTAAACATTTCTGAGTGTATGTTACGGAAAACTATTAGACGCTTTACGGGAGTTGGAGGTTTATTTTATCTGCTTCGAGAATGCACTGAAATTGTACAAACATCATCGGAATACCACCGGCAAGTAAGCGAAACCAAAACCAAACAAAGACCAAATATTAACACAAATACCAAGTTCTAAAGTTTATCAGAATTCATTTTCCTCATCAAGAAAAACCTTTGTAATAAGGTAACTTGTCTACACGTAATGTTAAATGATGCAATATTCCACCCACAATTACGAAATGTTCGTGCTCCGCTCATTATTCTATTGCAATGTTGATGCAAAGTAGGTATGCAAAGAAGGTAATGAAATTCGAAACGAAGTAGTCATATTCATCAGTCAGAACGAACATTCTCAGCTGATTCCACAATGATGAACCTTACATTCATAGAGTGGGTTTTAATTCAGCCAAAGAATCCCCAGTCAGCGTGACTGCCATTGGCAATGCACACTTTGAGGCACGTTTCTCATCCCGAACGTGCGACAGGGCGGAGTGACCTGCGAGAAGAATGTCGGAGTAGAGAGCGGCGGTTGTCGTCCCTGACGTTTCAAACATTGCTTTCCTGCACCCCAGCCCCGCGCCGCTCCCATCCCTTAAACCGCTCAGGCCCTCTTTGTCGCGCGCGTCGCCCTCCGCCGCGCGCCGCCCCCTCCCCACCTCTGGCATCCGTCGTGCCGCAGCCGGAATGAGCCGCACCGGCGGGATTTATGAAGGGGGCGGGCCGGAAGAGGCCGGGGGCGGCGGCTCGTGCGGAACGCGGTCCTCGTCTGTCGGCGCAGACGGCCGGCGCGGGGCGGGAGTGGGAGTGGGGGGGGACGGGGGGCGTTCCACGTCGTCGTCGCTCCGACTGCCCGGCACGCGCGCGCCGCCCACTGGCGCTCGCATGCACCACATGCGTCCGACACACACTCAAACACTCACTCACATACTCATCCACTCTCACTCACATACTCATACACTCTCGCTCACCTACTGCTCACTCACCCACACTCTCGCTTACTCACCCACACTCTCGCTCACACTCACGCTCTCACTCACCCACACTCTCACTCACCCACACTCTCACTCACCCACACTCTCACTCACCCACACTCTCACTCACCCACACTCTCACTCACCCACACTCTCACTCACCCACACTCTCACTCACCCACACTCTCACCCACCCACACTCTCACTCACCCACACTCTCACTCACCCACACTCTCACTCACCCACACTCTCACTCACCCACACTCTCACTCACCCACACTCTCACTCACCCACACTCACATTCACCCACACTCACATTCACCCACACTCACATTCACTCACTCACACACTCACTCACACACTCACTCACTCACACACTCACTCACACACTCACTCACTCAGACAGCGGTTGAATTCGAGCTATGGCCTAGCTTTGTAGCTAATACGAAGTAGAGGTGCTAAAACAGTTTCAGTACTTTCTTGGCAGTATTGTCACGCGAAAAGTACTAAAATTTTTGAAAAATTGTACATGAACTTATTTCAAATTCTATCTTTAAGGAAATGATTTCATTAAGGGAAAAAATATCTGTCTTCGTAATTGTAGGCTAGATGTATGAAGACCCCTAAAAAATTTTAATTTTTTGCAACTTTCGAATAATTATAGTTTTCAACGAAAATGAGACCTGTACCATTCTATAAATCTCCTTCACACCATCTATCAGCAAAGTTTAATAAAAAATAATAGAGGTAATTTTTTGAAAATTTTAAATATGTCCCAGAAAATTGGCTTAACTGTTTAGCCGCTATCGTTGTTCACAGACAGATAGACTGACAGACACACAGAGAGACGGGCAAAGACGGACAGACGCATGGACGACGGACGGACGTTTTGCCGTCATTTGTATTTCGGTATCGAGGACTTACAAAACATGGATTGTGGTTACACCATGTGTTAGAAGTTATCTTCCCCTAAATTTTGCAACTGGACTTGTCCACTTTTTCGTTTCCAGGGCCCTGAAGTAAGAGTTTTTCTGCAGAAAATTCGTCGCTTTTTCGCGCACTATTACATAACATCTCTCTATTCCGTAGCGAGAAAATACAAACCCGCCATTGTCGAGACTGGAACAAGGTGTGCTGGGCGCCGAAATGCCGCCGCGGTGGCGAATGGGGCACCGGATTCCGTCCGTGCGTCGTTCCCGCGCCTCACCGCAACCGACGCGCGAAGCCGGAAACCGGCGCAGACAGAGCGGAACTGCAAAGTGCAACGCATGCCACAGGGCGTCACCACGGGCTTCTCTCGCCCCCGCTTCCCTCATGCTTCGACCGCGCAGCGCCGACGCGTTTTGCTGCCCCAGTCACATTCCAATTCATACGCAATATCGAAGACGTACGGATATTTTTAGACTTGGTGGACGCCGGCGTTGCTTGGACGGTCACGGGGTAGTATGAAAACCTCCCTCCCACGCTCAACAGTGGTCACGTGACGGCAAGACGGAGGTATAAAAAGGCACTGACTCGCTCAGGCCCACGAATTTTGCATTTAGAAACCTCGCGCCTTGCGCAAAATTTGCGCCCAGTCTGGAGCCTGTTCGTGCGAGGCACGGGTGACAAAAATCACAGGAGTGGCGCGGTAGGAGCGTGCACTCGAGGCGGGGCCTCACTATAATATGTGGTGTATCCACAGATGGACGGTTGGAAATACTGGGAAGTGTGTATTTACGTAGCAGTTAATATAATTATTGTACATTCGTTGTAAATAAAACTTGTACAGAATTTTAAATGTCTGTGTGCCTTTATCCATGACGCCACACATGGCGGATGCCTCCAGTGCAGCCTAAAGTGCAGTGATCCAAAATTTCGGGCAGAAAGTAAGAATGCGTTCCACATTTATCGCAGGATGCACGAGATGTAGGCCGATCAGTGTCTCGCAGGGTGTACCGTACCGGTGGTGTCAGCGTTATGCGGCCGGACGCGTCGACATGAAGGCCTTGCCACGCCCGGGGCAGGCGCGCGGTTTGACCAACAGCGCCCCAATTGCGGCTGCGGATGAGTTCATACGGCAGAATCGTCGGATCACCACACGCGAAATTGCTGTTGAACTGGCGATAAACGATGGAACGGATCACATCATCCACACAAAACAGTCGCCAAGAAGACTCTCGCGCTCCTTGCGAAGTTTCGCTGGAATGTCCTGCAATATCCTCTTTGCAGGCTCGATTTTTCCCCGTGTGACCCGTATCTTCTGCCTTAATTTTTGTTTTTGAGGGGTCAGATGTTCACCTCCGATGAGGACATGTTAGCCACCGTGGAACAGTGGATTCGTCAGCAACTCAGGCGTTTTTACGGGAGGCCATCCACACAAATCCTACGCAGTGGGATAAGTGAATCAAAGTAAATGGTGATTATTTATAGGTGTACTGTTCCAAATAAAATGTAATTCGTAGGTTGGTATTAAAGTTTAGTAGGTTTCGTGCAATAGTGCGTACAAAGTTTGCATTTTAAGAAATAACAAAAACAAGATTTTCTCAAAAACGGCTACAAATTTGTTCTTTATATTTTTGGTCGGTTAGTGCCAAACGAACCCTAAACGATTACATGAACGCCATTTTTCTCTATTCCTTTCTTTTTTCAAAAATTACAAAAATGTGTTTGTCTTAACTTGTCTCTCACGTCGGCAATACTAACTTTAGAGGCGATTTATGCAAAGTATTATATTTATGAGTACATGTGTTTTAAATAATGTCATATTACGTTTCTCGAGAACTCAACAGTTTTCTGTAAAAATGAGCACACATTTTGTTTGAGCATATTTAGAAACGCACAAACGCCATTTTCGCAAAAATGGTTACAAAATTTTTCTTCAAAATTTTACAATGCTTAACGCTAATTGTACTGTTTAATACGACATAAAGTTCATTTTCGTGTTTTCTTTTGTTTTTTCAAAATTTACACAAATGTATTTTTTGATGTCTCACGCCGTTAATATACATATTTTCTTCGATTTGTATACATTATCGCATTTGCGAGTGGAATTGCTTGAAATTACTTCAGATAAAGTCTTTCGAAAATTCAATAGATTCCAGTGAAAAATAGCTTCAAATTTCGAATTTACAGTAATGCTTAATCGCCATTTTCTTAAAAACGAATTCAAATTTTTCAATGATAATTTTTATTTAAGATTGGGTTTAACTCTTTTTTTATAATCTGGAAGGTATGTTTCGGTTCTACTATTAGGAAACTGATAAGTTCAGAAAATGTGAAAAAAATGTAGTTTGGGCGACGATAGAAGGCGGCTGGCAAGAGCATGGGGTGAGATCGTAAAGCCAGTCACACAATGGAAATTATAAAACTTTACTACGAAAAAATCTGTGCCATTCTGTAATACCACTAGTTTCTTGCCTATTTTAATAAAAATAATTTATTTTTACCTGCCTTTTTACGTAAAATAAATGCCTGAACTTATGGGCTCTTTGCGTCCCGCCATCGCTCTTCTATCAAATAATTATGTCGTCGTGGGAGAATTTTTTTATTGATTCACAAAAATTGCTTGGAAGGCTAGAGTGTCAAATTAGTCGTTCGAAGTGTTTCCATTCACATTCTTCAATGAGTAGATAATACGAAATCAAAGTTAAGGTGAACCCCAAAAGTGAATATCCGTTAAAAACTCGTAATCGATTTTCCAAAGCATTATATACCTTTCTCGATAGTACATGTAATTGTATTTACGTACAAATACTAGAAAATAACTAGTGGTGCTAGAGAATGGCACAGAATATCTGGTTCTAGTTAGTTTCCTTACCTCTCCAGTCTGTGCTACATCTATATCTGGGAAAAAATTTCGAGAAATAAATCTGAATTACACAATTCGTTTCGCAGGACAGGCGCGATGAAGCTGCATTGAAACGCCCTCGGGAGCAGCACAGAGGATCAAGAAAGAAGGCCGCGAATTCACTTCCTGGAGGTCTTTTTCGGGGGATATTTAGAGGTGGCTTTGAAAAGCCTCAGGGAGGGGGGGGCGAGGTGCGAGGGCTGACGGGGCAGCGACGCCGCACAGTGGATGGGCTCACGGTCATCATCATCCTAAAGGCAACTCGTGGCACTACAATGGCACGTACTTTCTCGCCTGGGCTTTCATGCAAAATTACGCGAAACGTATTAAATTTTTAGAAAAATTGTACACGACCTATTTCAAATCCAATCTTTAATGAACTGATTTCAGTCAGGGAAGAAATCTCTGTCTTTAATATTTTAGTTGTAGGAAGACTCCGAAAAATATTTGAACTCTTGCAATTTTTGAAAATTCGGGATTTTAACGAACATGAATCCTGCACCATTTTTAATAAGTTCTTCACACTACGTAAGAACAAAATTTAATAAAAAACAATGGAGTTTTTCTCTAGAAAAAAGAAAAATGTCCCTCAAGCTTCATTTAAAGTACCCCGAAAATTAAAATATCAGTTTTAAATTCCAGGGACCGCAACATCAGCCATATCGATTGAGAAATATCAATTTTGGAGAAAATTGGCTTAACGGTTTAGCCGTTAGCATTGTTCACAGTAGAACAGACGGACAGCCGTTTTGCCATCATTAGATTTTTCGGTATCAAGGACCCACAAAATATGGATTCTGGCTAAACCACGTGTTTGAGGAACTTTTTTTGTAAATTTAGCAACTGGTTTTATCCATTTATTTCATTACCAAGGCCCTGTAATAAGATTTTTTTGTGCCGAAAATTTGCCGGTTTTTTCGCGCAGCATTACATAACTTTCTCTCTACTCCGTACTGAGAAAGTAAAAAGTGCCTGGACCCTGCCTCCACGATATTCTGACCCCCGCTGTCCTCTTTATCTTTGAATAGTTTCTGAAGTGTAGTTCGTTTTGAAGTTGTTCTAAAATTATCGTTCTAGATCTCCCTATTCCTCTTTTTCCAAATAGTTTGCTGTCCGAAATTGCATTGAAGAATTGCTTATGTCTGAAAATGTGTTCAAAAAACTTTGTTTTCTTGATTGAAATGTTTTTTAGAATGGATATCTTCTTCACTTTTTCTAAAATTACATTATTAGAATTTTTTTCGGACCAGGAAACCTTAAATATTTTTCGTCACAACCACATCTTATAAGCTTCCACACAACTCCTGTCCGTTTGTAAACGTGTCCATCCTTAACATTCGTACTATAGTACACTCCATGTATAACTTTTCATAAATTTCATTTTAACCTCCTAATTTTAGTTGATATTTGTTTTTATTTGATACTTTATTTTATTGTATAGGAACATCTTCTTTGCTAGTGTAATTTGATTTTCTATTTCTGTTCGACTGACAGTATTCCAGACAAATACCAGGAAACTAATTTATTGAAAATTGTCAAGATATCGCAAATTTATCCAATGGAAACGATGGTTCCCCAGAATGAAATTTTAAAGAATTCAATCGTTCCAGCTGTTCATAATAATTGTTTCAATAGAAAGATTTCGTACGGATAAATTGCAATAAACTTTGCCTTCAATAAATTAGAAAACTTTGACAACGGAAGTATTTAATCTTCATGATAATTATTTACGTAATTCCAATATGGGGCAGTATTTTTCAACCTGGCTTTGCAAATTGGGTATGTAAATTGCGTCTGCAAATTGGAGGGGATACTTTGATCTCAATTAGTATTTCTGTAAAACTAAATTCATGATCAGGTCATATGGATATCACAAGGGAAATGGATTTCATAGCAGTATATATTTTTAGTGGTAGAATAGAGGTGTCCAACTTGAAAGGCCTTAAGGGCCAAAGTTATAGCCTTTAATATGGTTGGGGACATATTTTCATTACTCGGGCAATCCACAACTGACGCTATATTGCTGATCTCGAAAGACTGTCCGGATACGTGATATCAGGCAATAACATCCATTACGCATTAAAACACACTGATATGATTTTGAATTTCTGAATTTACTAGAAAAAAATCCGTAAATCTAAACTTTACCTATTTTTACATTAAGAGGGTGTTGCCCTGTACATCAAGGGGGGGGGGGCGAGCGCTACGTACACCATGTTCTCACCCGAAATGGATGCAAGGGACATTTACGTGTGACTATTAACACATCGCGGGGCAGAATAAATAGCTGGTCACGAGTTTCTCTTAAGTAACATCTTATATTCTACGTACGTATTTTATACTTTGTTTAAAGCCCCTTTTGTTCGGCGAAGACTAGTGTTCAATTACTGATTTAGATTTAAAACATTCATTTAGTTTCCCGGAACTTATTTTAAGGTGTACTTCTGAAAGTCCACATGTGATCAAAAATTTGAAAATGCTCCTATGGACTATATCATTTTTTTTTCTTTTACATTTCCTACTTTTGTTACGTTTTGATAAAAAAATTATGTAAGTATATATTTTGCGTTTTTTATTACAATAAATACCGTTCCTCAGATATCACGATAACATTCACCGGCTCAACTGATAGGCTAGGTCGAATTCAGGTGCTGCATGGAAGACAAT
>BLKR01012135.1:0-23208 GCA_011170035.1 Teleogryllus occipitalis | reverse complement strand
ATATATATATATATATATATATATATATATATATATATATATATATATATATATATATATATATAGGATATAATCTAAGTTGGTCTCAGGAAATATCTTCAAAGTGGTTTGAGATATCGTTATGCAGTTTGAACCAAATTACTCGTAATGATGGAGATAATATACATTCAGTGTAGAAAGTCAATGCATACGTAGGTATCCTCAGCGTTTTGGATCTGTGGAAACTGCAGAGAGAGTAGACATCAATAAGATACAACAATCTTGGCATCAAAGCATTTTTTCCCTTATTTTCACAAAAGTAGTTTCAAAAAGCTAATTCAATATTAGGGTTCTAATGATGAAACAAGAAACACTGGTCGAAAAAACGGCTCAAAAAATTTGGACACCTGGAAATATTTCGGACGCCTGGAAACCTAAAAAGTAGTATCAATATCTCAAAAATTAAAAATGTTACAAACAAGGAAAAGAAATAGGTTATTTCTCACATCATCTACAACAACTAGGGGTAACCCGCATTGCGATATCATTAACCGTTTCGAAGATATTCCTGTTGTCAACGTAGGTAGCCCACCTTGCATGATTATAAAATTTAAAAATTGAAAGATTGTTTATTTTAATATTGATTTTGGTTACATAGTTATTTACAATATTATTTACATGTACCATAGTTTGGTCATGCTTAGGGCCCTTGAAGTTAAAGAAACCGCCCTGACCTTGTCAACAATGTTATTGGAATAAGAAGCTTGTACCCGAGAGGGCGATGAGGTTGTTCTGCGGGGAGAAGAACAATTTAGAAAATAACACTTAAATAGCAATATTACCTGTTTAACGTGGATGGTGGTCGATCCTAACCAAAACGAATTACGAAATAGTTCATCGGTAGGAGAAACATGACATCTCTATGCCAAAAAAAAGTGTAGAAACCAAACTTTTAAACGATGAAATCCGATACTTTTTAAATGGATTTAAACGCGTCAAAAACGATAGTAACACAGTCTGAGCATAGCTTGACTCAAGACAGAAAGGGGGAAGTTGTGGCGCGTTCGCAACCCCAGAGAAGTGGCTGCGAAGAGCTGCGCCCGGCGTCCGCCAGCCGTCGGCCAGCGCGCGGCGCTGCGCGGCGCAGCTCAAGTTTCGTGCGCGCCCTCCCCGCGGCAGAGGCGCTGCGCGCGTGGTCACGTGCGGGTACTTGGCGCGGGCGTGTCGGGCCGCGCCCGCGCACGGGGACGTTCTCACGCAGCGGGCCGCCGCCGCCGCCGCCGGACGGGCCAGCCGCGTTTCGTAACGCGGACAAGCTCCAGGATGAACCGAGTGGCGGCGGCGGTGGCGGCGCCGGCCGAGCTGCTAGAGGATGAGAGAAGACCTTCTTTTGGGCCCCGCCGCCGGCGCCGCCCCTGCCTTGCAGGTGACCGCCCCCTGCGCTATGCCTGGAGCCCCGAGTCTCCGTTGCCGCCGACGCCACCGCCGCCGAACTCGCGCGATCAATAGCTGGGCGCCGCGGGGAAGTCGCCGCCGAGCCGCCGCCGCCACCGCCGCCTGCTCCTCGGCCCACAGCCCTCCCCGCCCCGCGAAGGGCCAAAGGAAAATTCCACAATTGGGCGGCGCGGCCGCGGGCCTGGGTGGCTTTGCGCCGGAGGCGCCGTCCGCGAAAGACCGCTGCCAGTCGAGACGCCAAAACTGCAATGCGCGCTGGGCACAACTGTAAAGGAAGAGAAAGGTAAGCAAGTCGAAATAGAATTTGGAAGGCAGAAGAAAATGGAAAAAAAAAATTAAAAAATCGCCACAGCACATTAGAGTTTCAACATAAATTTGACATAATTTGTTCATAGGATTGATTTTAATAGGTACGTTCAGATTTGAAATTTCTGAGCACCTTTTTCAAATTCGGTGCTTCGCAATGCTCTAACAGATGTTGGCTCTTAAAAATGGCCAAGCTTTAAATACAATGTTTAACATTGAATTGGTGATTCCGCAATGATATTTCAGTGAGCTTTTTCTTTGCCTGGTTGGTGGATGTTATTGGAAATTTTGAAAGTTACTGATTGTATTGATACGTCGGACAATGAAGGGAACTGCCTATAATTCCATTCTTCCATTAATGTCAACCTTCGTAATAGTAAAATTACAGATATAAATATTAAAAATAAAAAATTATAAAACGATTCTGTGATAATCTCCAAAGAGTGACTAAACGTCTGCGAAATAACCTTCCATTGAATTGTTTTCGTCAGAATATTTTGCTTTGCTTTTCTTGACACATTTTCTCTCTGCATTTATGACGACTTCAAGGTGATTTCTATTTCTTTGGCTACGAATGGTACAAAGTAATTCTTAGCTGTAAATATCTTGACCCATAATAATCATGCGAGCAAAACACAATAGAGGGCACAACAGTACAAATCATGTACAATACTGGAACCAGAACAAATTATAATGGTATGGTCTTACGAATTGTAAACTGCGTGAACCTCAGAAATCCTACAAGCCCTGATTAGCAGTACTGAGTTAAATGCGTTATAAAACTTAATAGTATCCCTAACGTTGAGAATTCGAAAGATAGGAATATGGAATTTCAATCCAGCCAGTCTATTTATAATTATTGCAGTCTTTACGTCGCAACTCCTCTGTGCCAGAGATGCGAGTTCGAATTCTGCATAAAGCTCGGAAGATTCGTCACTGGATTTTCTTAACTGCGGTATGTAAAGTAGCATTGAAGAACAACTGCAAAATCTGCCTTCCATCGTCCAGAGATTCGTTGCTTCACTACTAAAAGTAAATTCTGGCTAAGTATAGCCGGCGATAAACCTTTTTTGCTTCGCCGTTACATCTGAAGACCGTTCAGATGGTTACATATCTTCTTGTTCTGAAGGTGTTGCGAGTCCCGAGGATAGAAATACGTTTTCCTAAACGCTGGCAAACAACCATGTTTAAAAAGTGTTTGCTCCTACTGACCAAGTCCCGCTCACCTGATTTAAGTATATTATTTATGGTCGTTATGGATTCTCCATGTATCTTCTTATTGCCCAAAATAACCTAATTGTTCTTATTCATAATTAGGTAATGCATGTTTATTGTAATTATTGACCCGTAGAAGGGATTGAAGCTGATATTATGATGTAGCACAGCCATTTTAGCATCAAAAACATGTTGAATTTTTGTCTTCCATAGTAACTGCCTTCAAGAAATAAAATCACGTCAAATGAAGATTTTCAGAGCACGGAAATTTATAAGAAGTTTAATTTAATAAAGAACGTAAGTAAAATAATGCTGCAAGAAAGTTGATTTTACCAAGAATATTCGGTTTGAATGCAATTAAAAATCTTATTATCGCATAAAATGTCACCAAGGCAAGTCATTTTAAAGAATGGAAATTTCATTGCAATAGATGGAACACAGTAAATTCGATGATACATCATCTCGGCTTATCGTCATCGAAAACCTGTAATCCAGAAATATGCACATCTGCACTCGGACTAGCGACACATTGCTCTCGAGTGTCCTTCAATCAAATACTTCAGTTACTTGAGCTTGACGACAGGCGTGAGAAAAATTATAGAGAATATTCGAAAATATTAAATGTTCATGTCTTCTGGAGTGGCAAGCAATGAGGTAATAAATGACTCTGCAACAAATTCTATACGTATCACAGTAGCCCTGAAAGGCTATGCAGCTATGGCAAATCTAATTCTGTTGGCGAACAGTTGCTGTAACTGAAGAAAGAATACGTTCAATTCTGTTTTATATTTAACAATGTCAACACACATTTGGTTACGTATATTTGTTTCGGTTCAGTATATTCGTTTCGATTAGTTCAGTATATTTGTTTTGATTGATGTTCAGACAAAGATTTTAAAAGTTAAGTTAATGGAGGTCATACTTCTATATATCTTTATTGAAAAAAAGGTTAAAAAACTAGACCAATACCTCAGTACTAATGAAAATAAGAAACACTGGTCAAATAGGGGGGTAAAATGTTTTCGATCACCATGATGTAAATGTTTAATAACATCAAGACGTCAGATAATAACATTACATTACAGAATATGGCAAAGTAGCGGCTTGCGTCATTCTTCAAAATTCCTCCACTGGCCCCCGTGGTCCATCGCTGTCAGTTCAGTCGCCGTCTGAACAGAGCAGTGAAATGATTCTGAGGCAAGAATTTACTATCGAAGAATGCAAAGGGGTAATCTATTGATAATATAAACGCGCATCGATGCGAGAAATAACGGACTGAAATACTGAAATCAACGACACATATCATTACAGACCGTTTTGGTGAAACAACAAACCGCGCGGCGATCACCCTCAGGTCTCAAGTGCGCAAAAAGACCGGATCATTGTTTGTGCTGTGAAGATTAATTCATGGACAAGTGTCTCGGCCTTGGCGGCGGACCTCCTGTATAGTAGGGAGAGAGTTTCATCTGGCACTGTACCCAATGTGTTACGACGCAATGCATATCATTGTCCGAAAGAAGTTTTGTGTGAGTGAAGTCAAACGGCAGAAATGGGTGCCATTTGTAGCAAGTCATGTAAATGTTGGGTATGACGTTGGGAAAAAAGACGTGTTTTCAGATGAGAGCAAATTCTGCATTTTGGGTCCAGATGGTCTGAGTAAAGGATTGGTATGAAGGAAGAAAAATAGTTCTCAGCCGCGAAACTTAATCCCCGCATTCTAAAGCCAAATTTGCTATCAAGTGCTGTAAAAATGAATTTGGGAAATTCACGACTAAAGATGTGATGAGTCGCTTGATTATAAAGTCTACTCCAGATTGCAACCGATTTCCTAAGGAATACATGTAGGGACTGTCGGCGCCTCTACAATACTTCGTGCAAAATGTGGGCTATTCACAATAAAGCGAGGTCTTGCAATTGGCACTGTTTTAAATTACCTGGGAGTGTAGCCACATTCGTACACAAATTTTTCTGAATAAATCTCAGAGCTCCGAGAACTATCGGGACGACCTGTGCTTTCACGCCTCATATTCGGATGATCTCGATTTCCAAACTCTTGCATTTAAGACGCTTCTCTGCCTCCTTGGTTACGATGTTTTGATCGCACTGCACAGCAACATCTATAAGTGGACACGTTTTTTCCCTCCAAACCCGGATATCAATATCCGGTTTGTTTGCCGCTATCATGCGATCAGTTTGGATTTGTTGGTCGTACAATATTCAACAGACATCAACAGAATATTCAACAGATGTCATCGGTTTTGGTGAGTGTTCCTACCACTTGAAGCATGTGTTTGGAACTTCGAGGGCGCTACAGATCTACCAGTGGATGTAACTACACACTCTATCGTATATTTTCAAGTATTCGGCCTTTGCTAGAATCGGACAAGCTGAGACGATATCAATTGTTCCTACTTGTTCATGGCAAATGCGGGACTTATCATCCTGAAAATTTTTGAAAACCTCTTTATCATTTATTATTGTTGTACGAAGTGCTAGATTTTTAAAGTTTTAGGTCCCAGACCGCGCCCCAAATTATTTATTATTTTTAACAGAAATAATTATATATTTATTGTATGATTTAATAATAATTCCAGAGGTACTAGAACGCTGTTCCATCGCGTTCCACTTGAAATCAAGCCCTGATTATAACTATTATTATTATTATTATTATTATTATTATTATTATTATTATTATTATTATTATTATATAACAAATACTTTCTGTGTCCAGAAAGTTTTTGCGCCCCATTTAGATGGAGTTTTTCTTGTTTTCTCTAGTGTCCAGGTAAAGGTTTAGTTTTGTGAAAATAAAGGAAGAACTTTTTTGCTGCCGTGTGTGTATTTATTGCTGTTAATTCCCTTTGCACAGATCCCACAGACACAAACCAGAGAGAACACCTAAGTGTCCATTCATTTTTTACACTGAGTGCATTTCAAAATTTGAATACATAATTGCGCCTTAAAAGTTTAAGAGGAGAAAGAATTTTCCTTATTTGATCCTCCTCCAGAGAAAATATCGGTTATAGACTGCAATGATGTGTTGAGAAATATTGTTTTTCATTGTGACAGAAACAATGTTCATTTTCCCTGTGACAGAACAATAACATAATGTTATTTATTACTAAATTAGGTGACTAAGAAAGCTTTCCTCAAACATTAATCTGTTGCTCAAGGAAGTTTTTTCTGGAGTTTGTACCCCTAAACAGCTTGTTTATCTAAACAAAAAACTTAGAAGCACGCAGAAATTATTATTGAACTCTGGGATGATTAGGAACAGTGCCATTAGATATTGAGATTCTGAGGACGTGATAAGATAACAACTCTTTAGAAACTCAAGAGTTGATTCCAGAGAAAATACGGTTACTTTGAAAATAAAAGTTTAATAGTGACCTGTAGGATAAAATTTTCCTCAATTTTTAAATATTTTAAACATTCTTATAAAACAATGAGATGAAATAAGTATAATGAAAATGACTGAAATGAAGATAGCTTTCAGAAGGCATCGTATCAATAAGAACCAAATCATTGCTTTGTAGATTACATTGCACTTGATCACGAAGTGTTTATTCACCGACTAAATTACAAAAGATGCACTGCGATCATTCAGCATGGTAGAGAACCTCGCACTTCGGTGTTTGTTGATCACTTTCCTTGCCATGAAAGAACTTTCATCAATTGTTTTTTGTTTCTTTACCAGAGATTCTGAGTTGCTAACGAATACACTTCTCCCCATAGTACCGTGGCGTCATACGGGTGTAATCAGTAGACAGACGAGAGTGGGTTGTAATAACAGCTGGTTTATTCACAATTTAGACCGTAGTCACAAATAATCAATGCGCTGTATACAATTAACTAAATAGGCCCCACTGCTAGGAGAGATATTTACAACGGCTACCACACCGCAACATACTACCTAATGTTTCGCCGTGCGTAGTACCGCCTGCCCTGAGACCGACTACATGTCTCACTAGTCCCGACAATAACTGCCGGCTCCTTCGCAGCGTGCACGCACGCACCTCTCAATGACGACCTACGCTGCCGATGCCGCTGTCTCAAAGAAGGAAGAGCTATTGTTCTCACAGCCCTTAAATAGCCCTCGCGACGCTGCCCGCCGCCTCCATTGCCTCCGCCCTAACGCCCGCACATCCGGTCGGAAAAAACCGTGCGTCATAGCTTCTGCCATTGTCTACGCATCCGGTGCGCACCACGCCGCGTGCCCACACTGGTTTTAGCGACACGACGCTACAGTACATCACACAGTGTTAGCTGTTTTTGACGTTAAATAAATAAATATGAGACATTTCGCAGCATTATGAGTGATATGGTTTTCGCAATTTTATCCCGTTTCTAGGATTATGTTCAGGTGACCCTTTACGTTCGCAACAGCTCATAGTGCGTGAGAAACACTTCAAATAAAGTCCAAAATAATAGTACCATTATGGGAATATTCCCCAAAGTTTCCAAGAAATAACTTCTTAAAAAATCCGAAACTTTTTATCCATTGTATTGACACGAACTTCGTTTACGATTTGTTTCAGCTTAACATTGCACTTCAAAGCGGCGGGGTAGTCCAGAGGGAAATCTCTGCAGAATGTACAGTCACTCACTTTAATATTCGGTCACACACCATAATTTGAATTTTGTTTTTGTATTCACATGATAGGAAGGTCAAAGAAAAACAAACGTTTATTATTGTCTTATTTCAAGAGTTATTATGCATCTTATTATTTTCATGCAAGAGTATTTTGAATTTTGTTTTGTGTTTTAAACGTTTGATACATTGTTGTAGTAAGTAGATTAACAGTAAAGAATCAATTACTTCTTGCCTTCACTACCTTCAAGTTGGTGTCTCGGCGCCGCAAAGGCCACCTGCCCCGAAGGCTATCGCTGTAAGAGCTTCTAAAAGAAAATATTGTCTGTGCTAACTGCTGCGTATAATTTGAAATCACGTGTAAAAAGATTTTTTATTCTACATTACTTTTAAATCATTAATAAATTATACAACATTGTGTCCCTCTTTTCATGACCTATCCATTTGAGGTGAAAAAACTGTACTTCCACGTCAAACATCACAGATGATTGAATTTCTCCCAAACTAAAAATAATAAGAACAATATCTCCGCGGTACAAAGTATCTATGCCCATGGTAATCGAATCACGAACGCGTTTCGATTACAAAGGGACATCTCTTATGCCCCTTCCAATTGATTGATTAGTGATTCCGGGTGCATCAACTGTTAAGGTATTTCGTCCCGTAAGTGTAGCGAATGTTTTACTCCCGAGGTGCCGGTGATTCTCCTTCGCAGGATGGTGAGATCCGGCGCCGACCTACGAGATTTCCCACAACCAGGTATCTCCCACCAGCGGGGCACCGCCCTAGCCGGAACAAGATCTAAGCTCCCAGTATGTGTGGTAGTGTAATGCATATAAATGTAAGTGTGGGTGTAAGTAAGGGGTGAGGACAGGACAAGGAAGAGGAAGGATAGATCGCGTGCGGTCCGTGGCTCGCTTGTTAGGGTATTGCTTCGGCATTCGCCTTGTATTGACGAGAGAAACCACGGAAACCTACCGCACAGAGCAGCTCTGCCGCACAGAAGCCGCTAGAATTCTTCTCCACACTGCGACAGAATTCGACCTAGCTATCTAGGTAGGGTCAAATACCCCATCCAAACTCTATTACAGGCTCTCTGAAAACAATATTGTATATTTTCGAAATAAAATATTGAATTTACAAAATAACTGAGAAACAAAAGAAACGCAATGTTCACTTGTCGACAATCGTAAGCGATTCACGGCATTAAATCGTACAATTTAGTGTGAACAAGGACGTTCCAATCTTCCAAATGTGAACGTCTGAACAAAATTCAATTAGGAATCAACTGTTTTTAAATGTACATGATTGAAATGGATAATTTGTACGACTTGATTAAATACATTTTTTTGTTTTCCCATCCCGATTTACTTATTAGATCACGTCACTCCCTTTAAAAACTAACTGCAGAGAACACATTAATTATATTTTGACAGGTGCATAAGCGATGAATATAAAAAAAACAACCTTGACTTCTCTAAATTCGTATATCATTCAGTCTCGTATTTTTTAACACGGGTCTCCCGGAGCCCAGCAAAACACGACGAGGAAATTCCAAGATTCGTCCCAAGCTGTTGGCCTGAGCCAACGTTATGTAAAGCGGGGCTCCGTGGAAGTCGGCTGGCGCCGAGGGCGGCGCCGCGGCCGGCCGCGAAGGGGCCCGCTAGGCCGCGCGCACTCATCCGACGCGGGCGGCCGGGCCGGCGGCGCCGGCGGCCCGGGTCAGATATATGGGCGCAACGGCGCGCGGGCAATCAGCTCGCGAAACAGTACGCGGCGGTGCGCGCTCCGGGGCGCCTCCTCCGCCGCCGCTCCCCGGCGCGGCGCGAAGAATTGAATTTTAATGACCTCCTCCAATAAACAACGCTAAGTTATGGAGCGGCGAGCCGCGGGGCGCGCGCCGGCAGCCGCGAACGCGCGCCCGCGACGTTTACAGCGCCGCCGCCACGCCCACGCCCCGCGACCCCGCCCGCCCCCCGAAAATGAACGCGCCTCTCCTCCATAAATTATTTCGTCCCTGAAACGGCGGTGGCTCGGCGCGGAGCGGCGTCCACGGAGTAGAGCGGTGCGGAGTAGAAAAGAACGCTGATGGAGTAGAATAGAGTGGTGCTGAGTAGAATAGAGCGGTGCTGAGGAAAGTAGCGCGGTGCTGAGTAGAGTGGAGTAGAGCGGTGCGGAGGTGAATAGAGCTGTGCCGAGTTGAGTAGAGGAGTGCGAGTTCAATAAGGCGGTGCGGGGTTAAGTAGAACGGTGCGTGGTTCAGTAGGGCGATGCGGAGTTGCGTAGAGAGATGCGGAGTAGAGTAGAGTAGAGCGATGCGGTGTAGAGTAGAGTAGAGCGATGCGGAGTAGAGTAGAGTAGAGCGATGCGGAGTAGAGTAGAGTAGAGCGATGCGGAGTAGAGTAGAGCGATGCGGAGTAGAGTAGAGCGATGCGGAGTAGAGTAGAGCGATGCGGAGTAGAGTAGAGCGATGCGGAGTAGAGTAGAGTAGAATAGAGCGATGCGGAGTAGAGTGGAGTAGAGATATGCGGATTGAGTAAAGCGATGCGGAGTAAGCGTCAAGTGGTGCGGAGTAGAGTAGCGGAGGGACGGCGCGGGCCGCCTACCGTCGGCGGGCCGCGGCACTTCGCTTCTGGGAAAACCGGCGCCAGGCGCCGTGCGCCGTTCGCTCGCAGTTTGCGGTCGCCGCGACGGCGGCGACGCCCACGCGCGTCGGAGCCCCGGCGCCGCCGCCGCCTCCCAGCGCCCACTCGTCCCCGGGCGCCTGGCGAGCGCGGGGCCCCGCCGCGCCGCTCTCACGCACAGGTGAGGCGCCCGGCGCCGGCCCCTAGACGCGTTTCCACGGAGCGGGGCCAGAGGTCAGGCGGCGAGCGAGAAGAATAGCGCGTGGTCGGCGCCGCGCCCCGCACTTGCTGCGTGCGGCTGCTACGGCGCGTCTCCGCCCGCGCCTCCTCTTCCTGGGCTCCTCCCGCGCTCTTCCTGCTCCGCCCGTCTGCACCCCGCCCACCCGCCGCCGCAGCCGCCGACTGCCCCGCCTCTTCCCGCCCTTCCCTGAGGCCTGCCCCTCCTCCTGCCGATGGATCCACATCCACCTTTTGTTAGCAGCCCAGCGGCTACGCAAATATGCATGGAAAATTGAGAAACGGCTGCTGCCTCTCCACTCCGTGTTTACCTTTGTAATGAATATTTATGGCGACTTTGCATCGAAAGTGTTTCGGCGGTGGCCGGGAGGCCGCGCTGTGCCGCGCGACGGTGGTGGCGGGGGCGGGGGCCGCGGCGGCGTGCGGGGGCGGCGCGGGGCGGCCCGTGCCGGGGCCCGCGGCCCGTGGACGGCGCTTCCGCGGCGTTCGGCGGGCGGGAGGCGACGTGGAGCCGCGCGCCTCGGCCGTCGGCCCGCTCGCCCGCCCGAGCGCCCGCCCGCCCGACCGGCCGGCCGGCGCGCTGCTTTCACACAGCCGGTAATTATACACGATGCCGGCGGGCGCACGATTTATGGCACCTCGCTGTGTTCCAGTTGAACTTTTTGTTGTCGAGACATATATTTTCTTTGTTTTACTCGTTTCACTTGTTGCTTCGTCGCTCGGCGATAAAAAATGTGAACACGAGCAACGGAAACAATGTCAGTAGCATAAATAAAATTGAAATGTGTGGGAATGCGCGCATGAAGCGGCGATGGAGGCGGCAGGGGCGGCAGCGGCGACTGCGGCGTCGGGGCAGCCGGCGGCGACCGGGCGCATCTCTCCGCCACGCGCGAGGTTCTTCGCAGCCGGGCAGCCCTTTGGGCCCTCGAGGTGAAATATCGAAGAGTGTGGCGCCCAGCGAAAGTCGAAGCGTGTTATCAGGAACAAAGTTGGGGAATTTGGGGGCGATTCGTCTCCGGGCGGCACGTGGACGCACCGCTGCCTTCTCTGCTCTTTCGCCCGCCGCCACTGCCGTCGTCGCCGCCGCCACCGCCATCGCCGCCGTCCGCCCACCGTGCCGCTGCCCTTGCAGATTTATCGTCGTGTTTGCTTCGCGAACGGCGGATTCTTTATCGCGTCGAGATCCATCTATATGTTATCTTCCGAGACTAAATTTGTCAGGGCAAACTTATCTTGCCGTGCTTTTTCCTTATTTTGCTGGGGGGGGGTGCGGTGTAGGGATGCGGCCTGGGATGCGTTCGCCGTCGGCGTGGGAGCACCGGGACCCACTGGCGAGTACGGAATCGGTTTTTATTTACGTCGATAGACATGTTTGTAGACGATGGTAAGGGAATAGATGGCGTCACTTTAACCGCCCACGTGATGTCGAGGTATCATCTTAACGGTTGTGCAGTGGCGACGCAGAAAGTCTGTACGTAATACATGCATCAAAATTCTGCGAAATTGAGTTCCGTCTTCTGTGGGGCGGGAATATTTAATTCTTAGAACGATTTGCGGTGCAGCATGCGTTGTGAAGTACTGACATAACTTAATGTTGTTTACTTCTCTAGATATGTATCTAGTATGTGAACGTGATATTACAATGGAAGACGTATTTTAATTGTTTTGATATCAGTAAAGAAGATGTGCTGTGATTTTACAGTTAGGATTCTATTTATTGTAAGAACTATATAAATGTGTTTTCATACTTCATTCCAATGGCTGCCACTGTTGATAATTTAGATTGTTTTAATGCAAAATTTGTGATTTTATAACTTGACTTAAAAGTTGAACGAACTTGTGATTCTCTAAGCACGTGTTTTGTATTTAACATCCTTATCTTTAATAGGGTAGGGTCAATTATGGGAATAAAGAAGATGTGTAACTTATGAAAATAATATTTCAAGCCATCCCGGAACAGTAAAATAAAAAAAAGCATATCCTAACCGAAATATACGACATTTCGATCCATTGGAAATAATCTGCTTTGGGTCCTCTTCGCGAAAGTCTTAATCATCGAAAGTAAATTAACAATGCCCAACACAGTAGGTATAAAAGTAAGTGTTGATCTCGCTTTTTCCTCAAAGAGTGTCAAAGTCACATTCTAGTGTTCACGTAATAGTGCAGATGTCAAACAGTGAACAAAATAACTTCAATTACTGACTTGCATTTAAACACAGAACCACTTACGTTAAAATATCGCATCGTTAAGATAAACGATCTTATTGATGTACAAAAACTTCAGTCGGTGTAAATATTCATTGTGTGATTGTAAAATATTAACGGTCCAAGGTAGCAGTACATTGTAGTATAAAACCAGGTTTAAATACACATTCATATTTCCATATACATAAGTTTTTTTCAAACAAAATAGTCAGAGAAATCCTAGAATTATTCCGAATGTGAGTGTCTAAGAGAAACCTAACCTCCAAGGATTGTATAACAGTCAGAGCTACAAAGGTGACAATTTGTATAATAGTAAGTGAATTCTTGGTACAAAAATGTAACATCTCTGCTGTCAACTCTTCTATAACATCTCTTAAAATAACCTAGTTTCCAAATCTGTACGACAGTGGGAAAACTTGGCAATGAATGCACAAGAACTCGAAAAATAACGGCAAAAGTTATCATGCAACAGCAATAACCTCATCGCCACCCGGGGAAATGTGCTCTCTTGAGGTCGTACTGTGAACAACGTCGTCTGCTAGTGACAATTCGGTTACCGAACACTGTTAAATGTTATTTTATGTATTAAATGCTATGCTATTTTATATTTTTGACATTATAAATCATGTTTGCTTTTCGAAAGGTGGACATTTCCATGCAGAGGATCTTTTCGAATTGGCTGTTATCTGTGAATACCATCTGAATTCTATGGCATTGGCTAACAGCTTATACATGTTTGAATGTAATTTCAATTACTCACTACTGTTTGATTGTTTTTATATATTTGTTTTCATTCACAAAGGAAAAGTTTGATCTTTTTTTCTCTTCGATAGCATTTTTTTACGTTTTGTACTACATTAATTATTTCTTCCTTCTTTAGCATTTGAGATGTCTGGAAACCTGAATGATGAAACGTCTGTAATATTTTCAGATACATTGCCCGCTGAATCGAATTTAAAATTTCAAATATAAAATTGAAAATACTATTGTTACTACTCGTTATAACACTTTTTGATTATTTGATGAGTAATATTAAATAAGATAAGATAAAATGTATTTCACTTCAGTTGAGTAAACATGGTGACATGACTATCAATATAATATTAGTGATAATATAATAGTGTACGTAGATTATATTATCTGCGTAATCTTCGTGTAAAACAGTCTTGTAAACTGGGTGTTAGTTACGTTCAGAAAACAAGCGTAAACGTAAAATAATAAAATAATAAAATCTACGACACAATTCTATTTGAAACGCAATAGTCATTATATTTCATAATTACCTCCATGTGGCACGAAGCTTGATGCAGGTATGAAAATCAGCTGCTACAAGAAGGTAATCTCTTTATAATACAAATACATTTAAAATCCTAAAACCCTGGATCATATTGAAAGTATCTAAAAACGCCAGGACCCAGTATCTTTCCATCTTCCGTAGTAAATAAGATAAAGTAGTTGAATGTAGGCTAGATACTTTTTAAACCTAGAAAAACAGGGAACTGATGGAAATATAATTACCGGCTGAGATAACTCAGAGCAAAGGGTTCGAGGCCCGCCTGTGACGGATTTTTGTCACTAGCTAGGTTGCATTCAGCCGCTCTCTGGAAGAGCAATGTAGTGGTCGGCTGCTTTGACCGACAATTTTCGGCGATTTCTCCGAACAATAACTCGGGTATTCCCTAGCAGTATCTTAACAAACTGGCCAAGGACTTTCCGCGATCTTTTCTTCCTGATACATATATACACACACACTCACACACACACACTTACTCATAAGTTACATCCACTTCGCTACCACACATGTCGGGAGCTTAGAACGTATTCCGGCAGGACGGTGCCCTGCTGGCGAGATACTTGGAGAGAGATACTCCGCCATCCGACGTGTACGTCGGCACCGGATCTCACATTCCAGCGAGAAGGGTACACAGCTAACTCCTGCAACATAACATACACTAAACTAACGGGACTAATGATCATAGCAATTGACGCGCCCGAAAACACCAAATCATCAGTATCTCAATCAATGAATATATATTACTATTTTTCAGTGCGCACGGATTTTGAAACAAAACTATGCAACTTACAGCAGTAAGAGACATGTCTAAGGTTCCATTAAAACTCCGAAAGTAATTCACGAAAGAATTTCGATTTTGACTGTAAGATGCAAATATTTGCGTTACTTTGCCTATTTTCATACTGCGCGTACCGATTGAATTCACAGATTCAATGCTTCACTTCTTATGAGCACTTCTGTAGCCGAGTCGCTTAATAGCCTCTGGACTCCCAGTTCAGGGAGGCCCATGAGCCTTCTCGAAAGAGTTCTCCTAGACCTGGGCGTTGGCTTGAAAGAGCCTGGGTCGAAAATATGGGTTCAGAATCAGGGTCAATGGCATTCTCTCAATAAATAAACTCATACGATAAAAAATACTGCTTACGGTACAGCTAAGCCATGTGCCTGTAAGGCTCCAAGGAAGGGTCCGCCCGCCATTTAAATGTTTTCTATTCACATGTCGCATTATAGATAATAATTTTTTCGGTATTTTTCGTATGTAAAGAATAGTTATACTCGTACATACTAGACTATGTTATTGCAGTTTTTGTGAAGGCTGTTTTTGTTAATATATTTAATTTATTGCAAAGTTATAGGAGATTATTAGATTTGTTGTTCTTGTACAGTGTGCGTGCTACTTTTTGGAATACCATTTTGTGTGGTTTTTTTCAGCAGCATTTTTGCCGTACAAGCCACTGGTGTATAATTACTCAGGCCTGCGAAATTGAAGTTTTTGAAAATACAAGAGAAGTTTTCGCTGATTTTTATGTTACTTGGATGCTAATCTCAAGAACAACTTCCACTTTTTCCACCACGTCAGATTTTTTTTGTAAAATCGATATCAATATTTTTTTAAAACTTCTATTTGAAAAGGAATTCTCATTATCAGGCAACGGTAGTTTGTATCCATGAAAATCTATGTAAAATATAATTGATTCTTGTTGAGGCAAATTTATTGTTCGCCAATTTTATTTTATATGGATGAAATCCAGTTGTCCAGATCGCACGAGCAGCCTCTGGTCGAAAGAAAAACAAAAAGTTCCCTTGAGTTAAAACGTTTTACATCAAATTATGGTGCAGTTTCTAGGATAAAATCACTAAAATAGTATTTTAATTTGTTTTTATTATGGCAGCTCTTTCATAAAATAGGTGATTGTCCAAGAAGAGTATGTGTACATGAAACTTTCAACAAAAAAAAATTGAACTGAGAAAAAAACCAAAACCAAAACTAAATAGTTTCTATTTTAGTTCGTACTCTTTTTCATTTGAAATTTCCTTTTGACCTTTTATGTCTTAGCCCTATCTTGTGTTAACATCCTGCAGTACTCTGCGAGCATATTCTTGTGCTATGTTTCTTAATATTTGCACTCCATATCTTTCATCCTAAATTTTCAGGGAAAAAGTCGATACGTGATGGGACGAAAATCATTTTGGCTCTCATGGAGCAACCCAGCTCTTGAAATTTGTCCAGCATATTCATAACAATTGCGTTGTAGTCAGGATACTTGTAATTACCCAGTAATTTTCTGACATCTTGAAGGCAATGCAAGCTTCGTTTCTCTTTATTACCATGCTGGTTTCAAATTCTTTATTCCACATAAACTCTGGATCCACATAAATTCCCTCTTTCAACTTGGCTTTGAATAAACCTGGAAACTTTTTGCAATGTTATTTCAAACAATCGCCATCTTTTGGAATAGCCTTGACAAACTGTTTCATTATACCTAATTCTACATGCAGAAGGCGTACATTTTTTAGCTCAACAAAGCTGTTCCGAATTTCATTATTGGTGCGTGAAGATTTTGTCTTTTCAGCCATTCTTTTTTGACTCAATATTGAGCATTATCATGGCTGTCCCACTTGCAAATAAAAATGGGTTTGTTGTATATTCGACTTATTGATCAAGAAGCTTGGTAATAACTTTCAAATCACCGCAAATGGAACAACTGAGGTCGGAATATTTTATTTTGTTGAGGACGAGGACCAGGTTTACATTGAGTTCTTGTAAATGCATCAAGTGCTCTACCGGTAGAGATGCATACTACTTTCCGTGATGAACCATGAAAGATTAATGGCCCCTTTCCCATGGATCTATAAAGAATTTCTATTCATGCTGATAGTAGGTAACATTATATTGGCTCATCAATCCGGGAACATCAGAACAATACAACAGATTCTCCTCTTCCTCAAAGTACTTAACAAATTCCTTTTCTCGATTTCTGTACTACTAAAAATGTTCCTTTGGCCATTAATTTTTCCTTTTAATCTGGAGCCCAACAATTCAGCTCCCTCTTTCTGAAGACCTGAACCAAATTTATGGTAAATGTTCATATAAATCCAATTAACTTTAATTAAAAGAAATGAAGTGATAGAAATTTCTCATTATTTCTTTAACCAGCACCAAAACATTCATAAAGTCCAGCTATCAATTCCCTTGTATTTTTTTGTCATCGCTGGCTTGTGTAATTTTACGTAGGAATTTTATTTTACTTCGTCTGATTGCTCTAATATAATTATAATTCCATAAAGAAATCAATTATACATTTTGCAATTTTAATAGCAACTCAAGTGATTCCACCCCCAATCGTTAGAGCTTGTTGAGTTCATTCGAACTAAGCCCCATCAATCAGAGCTCTGTCGCCGTCTACGGTCAAGTCCCCGATTCCCTTGAAAAGCACCTTGGGCGGGCGCCGAACGTGGCTAGATGTCGCTGCACACAGCGCGTCGTGTTTCCGGGGCGGAGGCGCGCCCCGCCCGCTGCCCGTGAGGGTTTCCGCCGCCGCCGCGACGGCGCCCGCCGCTCCTCCGCGCCTCCGCGCCCAGCGCCGCCGCCGCCGCCGCCGCCGCGCGCCGGGGTCGGCGCCCTCGGCCGCGCGCGCGGCTTCCGCCGCCTGTCAATCGGGCGATCGATGAGCGCTGCAGCGCCCACTGCGGCGGCCGCCGCCGCGCTGCCACCCGCCGCCCTCCACCCCCAGCCACACGCCGCCCCCGCTAGCCACAAGCCATCAGCCACATACCGCCAGCTTCACACCGTCAACCTCACGCTGTCCGCCAGCCATATGCCGCCAGTCTCGCGCCACCCGCCGCCCGCCACCCACGCTAGACACTCGCAAACAGTCACAAGCCGTCATTCACACGCTGCCACCCACACGCCGCCCAACACCGGCACAAGCCACTCGTCGCCAGCCACAAGCCGTCATCCACATACCCCCAGCCACACGTCACTCCCACCAGCCACACGCCGCTCGCCGCCCCCGCTAGCCGCACGCTTCTAGCCACAAGCTGTCAGCCACATGCCGCCACCTTCTCGCCTCTAGCTTCACGCCGGCAACTTCAGGCTGTTCGCCAACCACATACCGCCAGCCACGCGCTACCAGCCACCCTCCGCCGGCCACCCCCGCTAGCCACACGCCAACAGTCACAAGTCGTCATCCACACGCTGCCAACCACACGCCGCACAACATCGGCACAAGTCACTCGTCGCCAGCCACAAGGCGACATCCACATGCCCCCAGCCACACGTCACTCCCACCAGCCACACGCCGCTCGCCGCCCCCGCTAGCCGCACGCTTCTATCCACAAGCCGTCAGCCACATGCCGCCAGCTTCTCGCCGCTAGCTTCACGCCGCCAACTTCACGCTGTTCGCCAACCACATACTGCCAGCCACGCGCTACCAACCACCCGCCGCCGGCCACCCCCGCTAGCTACACGCCAACAGTCACAAACCGTCATCCACAAGCCGTCGTCCACACGCTGCCAGCCATACGCCGCCGCACACCGGCACAAGCCACACGTGACTAGCCACAAGACGTTATCCACATGCCTCTAGTCACATGCCGCCAGCTTCACGCCGGGATCCTCACACTGTCCGCCAGCCACACGCCGCCCGCCTTCCCCGCTAGCCACACGCCGCCAGCCACACGCCACTCCCGCCAGCCTCGCACTGTCCGCCAGCCACACGCCGCCAGCCACCTGCCGCCCGCCTTCTCCACTAGCCACTCGCCGCCAGCCACCTGCCGCCAGCCTTCTCCACTAGCCACTCGCCGCCAGCCAAACGCCACTCCCGCCAGCCTCGCACTGCCAGTTTCACGCCGCGCCGCCAGCCTCACGCCGTCCGCCACCCATTGCCAGCCACACGCCTTTAGCCATCCGCTGCCCCCGACGGGCCACCGCCGCCGCCGCCGCCGCCGCCGCCGCCGCCGCCGCCGCCGCCGCCGCCGCCGCCGCCGCCGCCGCCGCCGCCGCCGCCGCCCGCAGCCCGCTGCTATCACCCGCTACCAGCCTCCCTCCAGCCACCTGCCGCCAGCCACATGCCACCCAACGCCAGACAGTCGCTACCCGCCGCTGCGTGTGGAGAAGAGGTGTAGGAGACAGATTTTAAACCATGCGATTTGAAGAAGAATAGATTTTAGTAATGCAAAAGACGTGCAAAACTTCGGATGAAATATGGATCACAGAGTTGCAGAAGGTTTTGGGAATTTTTCAGTTTTTATGAAGATCAGACTATGAAATCGGAAATGAATATAGGTTTCACTAAATAAATTACAATCAATGTTTTAGAAACGATAAATACTTATCACTATACAATAGTATACTACAGTTCTTAACAACCAGTCGTTTCCATTTGAACATTTTTTTTATTTTGAACAACAAAAATAAATGTGAAACAAAGAAGAAACATATTGGAGTAATGTGAGAAACGGTTAATGAATCTGAATGAAATTAATCTAACGAAGGGATCGTCAAACGAACAAGTTTTAAATCCATTGAAAAGAAAAGTGAAGTAAGATAGTGAGCGATCTCGGTATGCAGTGACTAGAGAAGACGTAATTTCTCTGCAAACACTTTATCTCTACTGCATACACTTTAAACACATTAATAATGTTTCACAACATTAAACAATTTTTATATTGAATATTTATATATTTGTCCCTTGAAATTGCATGTTCGACCACTGTGCTTCGTTTATGCGTCCCACCGGTGTTCTACGCCCGATTCTTCTGTTACCTAGTGGAGAAAATCGTCGTCTCCGTGGAGTTAGTACGTTATGAATATAGTTAATATAAATTTCAATAAAACCGAATGCATGTGCATTGGACGAACTTTATTGAACATAACAGTAGATGGTGATACAATTAAATTGTGTAACAACTTCAAGTATCTTGGCTTAATATCAACTAACACTGGCACATGTGATAAGGATATTAACTCCAGAATAATATTGGCAATAATAAAGCAACAAAAGCTGTACATAGTGTGATATGGAATAGCAAAATCCGACGAGAAATAAAGAAAAAAATATTCTATACCGTGGTAGAAAATATATTTCTTTATGGAGGAGAAATGCAGCCCCAAACTAAAAATATCAGAGACAAAACACAAGCAGTGGAAATGGATTATGAGAAGATGCCTACATTTAATACGATGTGATAAAGTCCGAAATGAAGATGTATGAGGAGGTAATTTACCCACTCGTGATATCGGCGGAAGGCCTGGCCAGTAAAAACTTCCTAAAAAACTTAACAGAACTTAAACGACCGAAAAACGTTCTGAACATGGGACAACGCACAGTTTTGTTGCAAATAGACCATATCGTAAGAAAATTTTTATCTTAAGTCCAGATATAAGAGGAAGTTGTTCTTCTGTGACCGAACCTGTCCCCAAAACAACTCTGGGGAAGGTGAGCATTTTTACCAGCAAAAGCAGCTGAGAAAAAGTAGGATGATAATTTTAATAATAATAATAATAATAATAATAATTAATAGTAATGTTGAACGCACGCCCATCGGAAAGGCGTGACTACAAGACCAAAGTGTGCTCCAAAAATGAACGCACACAGTTCACGCTCTGTCTGGACGAAATTGCGACGTGCTATCTGAACTGTTACCCGCTGAGGAGGCGCTCCAGCCGCCCCTTCCGGTCTGGCCCTGCGTGGAGATCCGCTTGGCACTAGTCAGTTGGAAGCGGAGTGCTGAGCGGCAGTGGCTGGCGACAACTTTGAGAAGTTGTAGAGGACAGAGGCGTGTGTGGATAAGCGTGGAGATAAGTATTATTTTCAGTACATGTTAAGAAAGTTATGTGATATGTTTAAAATGTGAAGACTGTTTCCCATCCCGCAGTGCTGTGCACTCGGTAGGCACTAAAGTCGGAGCAACTGTGGTGTTCCATTTGACCGGTAGGGCGCACCAGTGCAAAGAAGTGGCATGGATAATAGGCGTATTCAAAGCGATCTAACCAACACAACTTCGTCAGGGCGACTCATTGCACGGAATGGTTTTTGAAGCTGCGCTCACGAGGTGTGCTTTTGTTTAGAACATCATTTGTAAGTCAAAAGTATATACTAAAATGAGTTAATATACATTCACTTTATAATAATTGTCATTTTTTACTGTACGGTTATTGGTTTTTATTGGACCTCAGATTCTAGGACAAATGCATATTTAGTTACTTTAGGATGTTATGGAAAATAATTGCAGAATTTACGAATCATGAAAATATATATCTACTGAAAGCATTTAATATTGCTTAAAATGTCCTAAAAGGGCGGATGATGCCAATTTTAATGTTTTTGCCTAAAACTTCCCAAAACAAGTAATTTTCAGGAACGATCATGTTTTATTTGCCTTTTCTTTAAATTTATTTTATGGAAGCGAAAGTACTTTTCCGAAACGCAAATATTTTCTGATCGAATACGCAATCAACTACACACCAATATCTCTCACCCCACACACCGAATTCAAGGAGCTCTGCAAGTCAACATAAAAAAGAATGTTTCACTCTCGTCTCTGATTAGCATGGGCTTTTTAGGCAATCGCACCCGTTCCTGGTGCAGATGCGCTGTTGACAGGTTGAGTCATCGCCGCGGCGTGTCGTCTTCGTAATCCAGGCGACGAAAGGCACAGGTCAGGCAAAAGCCTACTATCGGAAAAGCGAAGCTTACAAAATATAAAATGGCCCAATGGTTAAATGGGTCGTGTGGTACGGTTGTTTCCTTTCTTTTTTTGAGGGGAGGAATGTAAAGTTCCAGAAGATGTGCGCATGAGAAATGTGACTAAATGTATATTCGCACCTATAAATCTGTATTAGTTAAAAGTTCATTTTCATCTTTCAAAATGATTTTAACAGATAAGACCCAACATTCTCGTAGAAAATTTAGAGAAAATGTTGATTATATACTACTATAATGCTAATTATGAAAGTGAATAAATAATATGCTTGTAATCTCTTCTATCAGTTTTTTCAAAAATATTAGAGCGACTTTTTTACGTACGAATGGAAACCTTTCTCACTAAACACGACGCGCTTTCAGATTGCCAACATGGATTTAGAAAATCAAAATCAACGGAAACAGCTATATTTTCTTTTCTTAAAGATGTCGCCTCATCATTAGATCAAAACGAGGCACCTATTGGATTATTTTTAGATCTCTCAAAAGCTTTTGACATCATTGATCATGACATTTTACTTCCAAAATTACCTTCATATGGAAGCCGTGGTATTGCTCTAGATTGGTTATGTTCGTACCTTAAACAACGATCTCAGAGAGTTGAAATACCTTACTGGAATGATGGAACATTACGTACGCACCTTCCGACTCTTTGCCCATTGCATGTGGAGTTCCTCAAGGATCGATTTTAGGCCCTATTCTGTTCCTACTTTACGTAAACGATATGCCCTCGACGATTCGAAACGGAAGAACGGTTCTCTTTGCGGATGATACGAACATCCTTTGCAATAAAGAAATCGTAAATAGTACAATATCAGATGTTTCAAATTGGTTCCGAAATAACAAATTAATAGTAAACGAAAAGAAAACGGTTTTAATGCAGTTTTCCATATCAAATAAACAATTCGGTGCTCCATTGAAAATGAACAGTGTACCATTGACTGATGTTAAGGCAACAAAATTTTTAGGTCTCTCAATTCAGTCAAACCTTAAATGGAACGTCCATTGAAATGAATTGAACACAAAATTAAGTTCATTATGCTACGCGTTCAGAATTCTTGCAAATTCAGTCAGCCTTCATACTGTTCGTTGTGTATACTTCGCGAATGTTCATTCCCGCCTGAGATATGGCATAATATTCTGGGGAAATACATCTTATAGCTCCCAGATTTTTAGATTACAAAAACGAATTGTACGAATAATAACCAAATCCCACCCACGTGATTCATGTAAGTCTCTCTTCATTAATCTAGGAATTCTACCATTACCGTGTCTTTTTATTTACGAATCAGTGGTTTTTGTAAAAAATGACTTGCTCAAGGGCGGAAATATTTTTTCAGAAAATGCCGAAGTCTATTACTATAACACTCGACGTAGAAATCATATTCATCAGGTGACAGTATCAACAGCTCATTACAAAAAATTCACATACAATACATGTAGATTATTTTACAACACTTTGCCAGATGACATTAAACGATTAAATTCAATAGAAAAGTTTAAATCCCAAGTGAAATCGTTTCTGCTGCATAACTGTTTCTATACAATTAGAGACTATACTGAGCATCAAGAAAAGTAACATTAATTTTAACAATGATA
>BLKR01012134.1:0-23254 GCA_011170035.1 Teleogryllus occipitalis | reverse complement strand
ATTTGTTCATAACATTGTTTGGTTGTGTGAAGACCGTTTTCAAGAAGGTCTTTGTCTAGGGCGAACAAGGGGCCTGGGAGTGTGAGTTTTTAAGTTCAAAGATCGAGTGTTTTTGAATGAAAATATTAGCAGGTACATATGTGCTCAGAGAATGAACGTGTATGGGGTTACTGTCTAGAACTTAAATGTCCAGATCTAGTTAAATTTAAAACACTGTAATTACATTTTCGGAAACTCTGTGTTCATAGGGAATAGTGTTTCTGTTTCTCCAGATTATGTAAATCTCCCTCATTTGATCAATTTTGGCGAAAAAATACTAAACGACATGAAACCATATCTTGGAGCTTTTACATCGAAAACAAATATGTAGTACTTTCTTGTTTTAACTTTTCTACAGCTCATACCAATTTGCGATGTAATCGAAAGGATTCGGATATCTATGATCTTCAATAAGATAAAACGGAATAACAAAAACAAGAATGATTGATACCACCGGGGACTCTAAACTCCCAATCTCCGACGGGGTGAAAAATGGATAGATGGGAAGTCTTTCTTTATCCTGGCTGATGAATATTTTATTTCCTACTCCAATACCTGAATGAGTAGAACACTGTTGCGATCGTGATCTGATCAAAACAAATTTTATATGACGTGAGAGGGATGTGAACCTTTCAAAACCAAAACAACAACAAATTTGCGAAAGGAATAATTTTTTTGTCGATTATTTACTCAGACTGTATGAAGTTAAAGTAAATGAACATTTATAATTTTTGCCAAATCGTTTATCTTCAGAAATAGAGTAAATTTATTACTTTTTTAGGAAAATATATTTTTTAATTTTAAAAAAGTATTTATAGCCGCATTAACTGCTAGGTCTGTAGCATCTATACAGTACTGTCACAATAATCAATACCTAAATGTGATAAAAGCAAGAGCAGTATAACATATATAAACAATATTGATAAACTAGTGGTACTACAGCATCCTTCTCGAATAATTTCTAACCCTTGCAATTTTCGAAAATTCAGAGAAATCAACGATTATGAGGCGTGCACCACTTTTTAAACGTCATTTGCTCTATCCGAAGAAAAAACTTCCTGAATAAATTGGAAAGCATTTTTTGAGAATTTTTTAAATTGCATTAATTTAATAAGAAATTATGCAATAATTACTTTTTTCAAAAAATTGGACATGACGTTATTTCAATAAGTATTTTTAATGAGTTCATTCGGTAAAACATCTGTGACCAATATGGTACTTTTTGGATATCATTAAAAAACGTCCATTTCTGCCGCATATGCATTACAAAAGTCTCTCTTTAGTACGTAAGTACGTGGCAAGGTAAGAAAGTAAAAACAATTGATAGAAGTAACAACGTTTAGAACAAAAATTAAGGTAACGGTAACTGCGAGTATATTCTCTTCCTGAAGTAAACAAGTAGAAAACACTTCAAAAGGTACCATAATCATCCTATGAAATCAGATCTTCCATTAGTGCAAAAATTGTTTTCTGACTCTGTCTCTCGCGTGCATTGATCCGCAGCCTGCCTCTCGCTGCCAACGAAAGCAAAAAGAGGCGCTCATGAAAGTGTTGGGGCGGTATGCAAGCTCTTTGGCTCGGCGTTCGGCCTTGGCAGCGATCCACGTGACACGAGGTGGCAGCCGTCAGCACGTCCCCTCCCCTCCCCTCCCCTCCCCCCACCTTCATTTCCCCAACGACCCTTAAGGAGGGAGATACACCTTAAAACCTTTTAAAAAATTCGATTTTTGAAAACATATTTTCCCTATGCACTAATTATTCAGGAACGACTCTGGTAGAAAAAATATTTCGATATCTGCAATAGTTTTCGACTTATGATTTAAAAGGTATGTCTCTGCATCTAGAGTAGTAAGGTAAGCAAAAGTCTTGAATCTAACTTCATCCCCTGTTTTCCAGAATTACCATTTTTAAGATCCGTTCCCTTTATAACTCCAAAACGAATCATTTTAAAACTGAAATTTTTAGGGTACATTTAGCCAAGTATTATCTACAAAACCATGCTAAATCATACGCTTTGGATCAATAACTTTTGTGATGAAAAAATATAAAACTGAAAAAACTATTAATAATCAATATATTATTTTTGTATTCAAATTAAAAATATTATTTATCCAGATATCTAAATGAAAGAGCATGGTTTGTACCTGTGAGTTTTGCCACAAATTAAAAGAAGAAATTTGTAAAAATCTTCAAAATTATTTGAGTTATCAGGGAAACACTAAGTCATTGAATGAAAAACTGGTTGAATTTTGATTTTTCAACAAAAAAATTGTTAGTTAAAAGCAAATTTTTCCTTCCAGAAGAAAGATATTTCTGTGCGTCAGTTCATTTTCATCGCTGTGGAGTATGATATTTATGGAGAAAAAAGTGAAAAAGTAATAAAATTTTAACAGCTGTAAGCTGTACCTTACCCTTAAAAGAATCTGTCATTGTCAGCTTCTCAACCTGGTTAGTTAATTCTCCAACCTCGAATTGTAAGATGTATTACATACCTATTTCTTAAATAATTATAATTTATCGCATGATCTGTTTTTGCGGGTAGATTGCACTGCCGCACTTGGTCTGCAGTTAGAATCTGACCGTGATGGCCGGTGGCGTAACTTCTCGTAACTTCTGATCGTTGAAACATGTTTTTGTAATAATTAACTTTAACAGTGAACAGATGTCTCAATTAAACATGGGGATATGGTAGAATTCCAATAATAAAATCCACCACTACTGATTGTTCTCGTAAATTCGAAGTCCAAGGGTTTTGAACTCCACTACATAGAGGTTAAAAACAGAGCGTTCGCGTATAATACGCTCCATGTCACCCCAACAACCTTGAAAACAAAAAACTGCTAGAAATTTCGTAATCTCCTCTTGCCAGGTATCTCAACATTACAGCTGGATGCACAACTGCAAGGCTTTTAAATGCGGAAAATCGTGAAAGTCATTTTTCGTTAGGTTGGCTGCAATGAACATCTACGAACAGACTTTCTTATGAGTTACACGTGTGTTGTTAGTGTTACTCACAATCGTCTCTTTCAACGAAAATGCGAAAGTATTGCGTAGCATTCGGTTGTAAAGAATGCCAACAAACTAAACTAGATGCGAACGTTGTTAGATGAGATATTATTTGGTAGCCATTACTTTAATATTATTTTGTAGTTTTCCGACGACCATTACACGCTATAAGAAATCTAACAAAATCGTTAAAGATACTCAAACCAAGAACACTCTCCTGCGTGAATGTTAAAAAAGTATCCGAGAAATGAAAGACTAGAATCTGTTTAAGTATTGTAAATAGGACTACCGAAGTGTTAAATATTGGTTACTTTCGACACTTTATTCAGTTTTAGTGAACATAAAAGAGAATAAATGTTTAAAATTGAACCCAGACGCTAATTCCTGCTATTTGAATCTGGGAAAAATAGGACAAAATAGACGTTCACCATCGTGGCGTACCGTCACGATTTCTGAGCACAGAGTGTTGTCTGCAGTCTACACTTGAGCTCACTGCCTCGTCTACAGAGAGGCGTTTCTCATATGAGTTTCACTTGTTTCACTTCTGATCATCTCCTCTCCTCTCCTATTATCCTCCCACTCTTCTCCCTGACCCACCACCTTCCTTCCCTCTCCTATCCTCTCCCCTTTGCGCCTCATCACTCCATCTCTTCCTCGTGTCCAGCACTTCGAGGCCCCTCCTCGCCCGACCCCATCTACGTCCCTCCGTTCACATCTCCAATTCCTTTCGTGGAATTTGCGGTGAGCATCAGTGCAGGTGGTCCACTCCTATCTCCGCTCCCATCCACCTCCCCCGATTTTCGACACTATCCAGACAGCTTGGTCGAATTCACTTGCACGCCAGAAGAGAATTCTAGCAGTCGGCTGCTCTGGTCGGTAGTTTTCGGTGGTTTCTCTTATCAACACCAAGCGAATGCTGGAGCAAACCGTAACAAACAGGCCACGATCCGCGCGCGATCTTTCCTTCCTCTTCCTTATCCTATCCTCACCCTTTATTCGCACACATACACACACTTACATGCAATTCACTACCACACGTATCAGGATCTTAGAGCTTCTCTCCGCTGCGGCGGGGCCACGCTCGAGGCGGTATCTGACGATGGAAACTCCCACTAGTCGACGAACGGCCCCGGATCCCCCGATCTAGTGCGGGACGGAACACCGCCACCTCCGGGGATAAAATACGTCCTTCCCTTACAGAACTAATTACTACAGCTGTTGCCGCGCCCGAAATCAAAATATTCAGACAACCAACCAATCAACGTCCCCGCCTCTTCAAGGTCCACCCACACACGCTCACTGTTCCCGTCCCCACCTCACCCCCGCGCCCGTGCGGAGAGCGCGAGTATTAATAGTGGCGGCGGCGGCGGCGCCTTTGATTGGGTGCGGAAGTGGACGGGACGACGCCAAGCCGCCCGCCCTCCGTGACTCAGCGCCCCCCACCCCCCTCTCCATCCACTCTCACTGCTTCCACATCGCTCTCCACACCAAGCGTTGGCCAACAGCCGCGGCCAATTTGCGGCAAACTATACTTGCTTTTTTAACGTGGCATCTCGAAGTTACGCGCGAAAGAGGAAGAGGGCAACAGACTCCAATGAGGAGCTGCAACGTCACTACAGCTCCGACTTTTACGGCTTCCTATTGGAGTTTGCTTTCCCTCTCCCTCTTTCGCGCGTGGCCTTGAGATGCCATATTAAAAATCCAAGTATAGGCCTCAAAATACAGCAGCTCTCTCTTTTTTCCTATTCAAAGGTTTGGCATGCGGCTTTGGCCGACAATTATGAAAGGTCTAGTGGACCCTGTATAAATGTATAAATCGTTTTCAGTACGGTAACTAACACTTACCTTCGCTGTTTATTGACTGGCAAGTGTTATTTCGCTGAGTTCGTACGGCAAAATGGAGTTTGTAACTCATACGAAAGTGGTTTGCGAGTTCTCATTTCAAACTGACGAACTCAGGTCTTATCGTCCTTCAATATTTCATTCCCACGTCAAAGACAGACTTTCTGAAATAACATGTGTCGCAAATAACAATTTTAATTCAAACTGTCTGTATATTGGAACCCGATTTCAAAAGGCCGGGCCCTTAAAACTGTGTTAATCTTTTTTCCCTGTCTATACATTTTTCAATTTTCAGACTGTTTTGGGTCCTTTATTTTAAAAAGAAAAAACACTTCATCACGATTGTTTAAAAAAAATTATTTAAAATATTTTTATTTGTTTTGACATTTAAGCCTGAAGATGGAAATAATTATTTTCCGAAACGTTGCCATTACTTATATATCATATATAATATATTGATATAAAACAATTATCCGAAAAAAATTCTCTCTATAAAATAAAGGTCAAAAAACAGTTTTACAACAGAGCGTTATATCATCCGTTTGATACAGTGTATGGGTAAGTATTCTAATATTGCAAAGCTGTTATTAACAAAGAGACATTCAGTGCCCAAAAATGTAATAGAAGGCGCAAAAATCTTTCATTTTGTGATTATAGTTTAAAGGATATAATTAAAATTGTTGGCCTCAATAAACTGGTTTTAAGTGCCTAGGATCAAACGCCCAAGAGGCGTTTAAACTATGTGTTTAATTACATAACGTGTTTTAACTTCATGTGACTTTACCATGACAGTACAGTATTCAACATTCATTTGCTTCATACCTCAATCTTCTACGGTTGGTGGGCGCATAGAAAAAGGATATTGGCAAGAAATATAATATATATTAACTCGACCCACGCGAAAACTCCGCACTTGGGAAGTAATTGTTGTAAAAGTAAAATTGCTTCTTAGTAGAACACAACATCGAACAACCAGACTCTGAACGTAAAGTTACATTTAAGGTCCGCTCTTGTGCACGAGTACTGCTAAGCGTTCATATTAAATTGCACAGAATATAACAGCTTCTTTAATTTCATGGTGAAAAAATATTTCTGCCTTTATCTTTAAATTTAATTTTAGATAAGTTACGGATTTCTGCACTTTTCTCGTCACCTATGCTATACAGTTGGGACATGCCAGAGAACTAAATCTCCAATAGGCAGATCAAAATAGGCATTTTTTATAATACTTCTTAAATAATTTGGGCCCCGCCTGCCTCACCTGAACCTACATGTTCCAAGAGGACCCGAAATATTCTCCACCTGTTCTTCGTAATGTTCCTCACATGACCCCGTCTGTTCCCACAAAACGTATGTCCCTTCAGGGACACGAAAATCGGGTTTAAGGGCCTAGGATGCCTCGTATCCTTGGTTCGGACGATTATAATGTATGTTCTAGTAATGTTTTCTAATTCACAATTCGCTAAGTCACAACTTCCATTTTGGATCTTAAATCTCTTTGAAGCAGGCTTTTGCGTTGATTGCCCCTTGTCAATTGTCCAAAATATTCATCTGTCCTTTGCATATTATATATGATGGCGAAGTATAATTCCAAGGACATGATTATGCTTTCACTTTCAACGTTACTACCACGACAAAAGCGTCTCCGAGTTACGAAAGCTCGAACACGCGACCCTACTTGACAGTTTCCCCCGAACTTGTCTGGGACATCCCGGTCCTGCTGTCGTCTCTCCGTCCGGGTTCAAGCGGCGTAATGTATTTGCAGTTGGTCGCAGGAAGTTTGGACGGGGCAGACGACACAAATAGGGCAGAAATGTGGCAAGCGTTTGCGCCAGCCCAACTGAAGTTATCGACTCAAGGCCACTAACATTGGAGCCATCTGGGGTAGTGTCGCCACATCCAACACCCCCGCTTTTCCTCGCTCAATTTTACACTCTTCCCTCCTCCCAATATCAGACAGTATTCTTAGATATATCATCTAGATTTTCAAACGTACAAAAATGCATGTCAGTCGGTCGCTTGGTCCATCCCGTCCGGTCCGTCCGTGATCATCGACAGCGCATAAAGCACTTGGGGGATTTTCTCCAAAATTAATATTTCCCAATCGATAGGGCGAAACTCAAAGCCCTTTAAACGAGTATTATTAGGCTTTTAACTGAAGTTTTAAAAAATAGTTTATTTTTGGAGGTACTTTACATGAAGTCTCAACATTTTCAATTTTTTCTCGAAATGACTCCTTATTTTTTAAGAACGCTAAGAACTTTTAAAATATGGTGATGGTTTCAGTTTCGTTAAAAGCCCTGAATTTTCAAAAATTTCAAAAGTTGAAAATTTTTAGGCGTTTTCATAAATATAAGGCACTGAAAATAGAGATTTTCTTAAGTGATGAAATCTTTTTTACAAACACGAGTAGAATTCATGTACAATTTTACGAAAAAAATGAGAAGTTATCGCGTCATTTTCAAAAATAAGGCATTCATTCATTTTCCTTAAAGTAAAGTCAAATTTAAAAAAGTTAAAAAATTAATTTTTAATTTTTTATTCTTAATTTTTAATACTCTTTACTCTTAATTTTTTTATCCTCAGAGCAAAGGACGCTCATAAAAATATTTGTTGAACTCTCAAAATTTTCCAAAATTCGAAACGTTGCAAATAGTGCGAGAAAGTGAGTGATGTTGTAGTACCATCAGCTATTTTGTTACGTTCATTTTGTTCTTAAAGGAAACGTATAATAGCCTTTAGAGTGGCGCCTTTGATGGTGGCACTCAAGTTATACCCCCTCCTTTGCGCCCTTGCTCTCCTTTGTCCTTCGTAGTGTCGGAATCGCACCAAGAATTTTTTGCTGGCAAGGCGTCAGTAATGAAACTAACAACGTGGATGAGTCTGAAATGAAAGTAATTACGCCCATACAACCCACATGCTAGTTCTGTAGAGTACAGCTAACCTATGTCCGTACCGTACCATACAGCTACTACTCCTGTATAATGGGTTGGCATCATTTTTCGTTATGTTAATTTCACTCATTTCAGTGTAATATACATATTTTAATTCTCATTAGTTCGGAGCTATTTGTCTATGCCCAAACGGGTTTGGTATGGCTGACGTTAAATCCATTCTATTAATTTCATATGTGCGCAGAAATTGGGAGAAAACTAATCAGCGTTTGGCCAAGTGAGAGATGTGAATGGTTTCAGGATCCAGGATCCGGAAACAGATTCGACTTCCACTAAAAATGCAATATTTGATTGAGTTACTCCATCCACTCTCTTACTGCGAGTACCAACTTAATTCTCATATTCAGTACATCACTGTTGACGAAACAATTGGCATCACTCAACTTCAAGGCCCCGAAGAACAGCTCGACCCCTATTAATATTTGTTATTCACATGTAGTACAAAAAAAGGAACTGAATTTTTATATATTTGGATATAAAGAGCTCTTTAACAGTGTAAATGCTGTACTAAGTGGTTTCAGTGTTAGTGAAGACTGTTTTTGTCCAAATATTTAATTTATTGCAGTGTTCTACGCGAGCATTTTATTTTGTTGTCCTAGGGAAATGTACATGCTACTTTTAGGAACAAACCACATGAGATTTGGTCAGAATTTTTGCTGCTGGAGGCCACAAGTAAACAATGTAAAAGCATTATTTTAATCAAAACTGAGGTCATTGCAGTGCCACAGACCGGGAGGTCCTAGGTTCAAGTCCCGTCGGTGGCAGGATTTTTGACGCTAACTAGATAGTTGAGTCGAGTTCTATCGCAGGAGCAGAATTCTAGCGGCCGGCTGCTCTGATCGGTAGTTACGTGGTTTCTCCGATCAACACCAGGCGAATGCCAGAGCAGTACCCTAACAAACGGGCCACGGACCGCGCGCGATCTTTCCTTCCTCTTCCTTGTCCTATCCTCTCCCCTTACACACACACACACACACTAACATGCACTACACTACTACATATTCCGGGAGACCGGTCGGGAGCTTGGAGCTTGTCCCGGCTGGGGCGGTGCCTCGCTGGTGGGAGAGTCCCGGTTATGGGGAAACCCCGCTAGCCGACAATAGGTCGATGCCGGATCTTCTATCCAGCGGGGTAAGATCACCGTCATCTCTCGAGAAAAAGCATGCACTACACTTACGGGACTAATGATCTACACTGTTGACGCGCCCGGAATCAGTAACAACCAAGCTACGTATATCAACAATGAGTTGAATGTCATTGGCCTCGAGTGCTTCGTCTGTGGTTTCACTCGTCCATTGGGCTGCAGGCCAACAACAGCGACGCGAAGACCCTCACCCCACGTGCAACACGGGTGCACTCACTCAACGCCCTTCCCACCGACTGGGTTGACTCCAAGGCAGCACTCTGTCCCAGACGGGCTACAGCTCGAACCCCGACGCCAGGTCGAACTCTGCCACTGTTTCCAGAATTCTACTCTGACCGATAGCTCTTCGCGATTTCTCCTATCAGTACCAGGTGAATGCCAGGGCAGTGCCCTAAAACACTAGCCGTGGAGTTGGCGCCATCTTTCCCTAATCACAGACACACGTACACTTACACCTATACTCTTGCATGCCCCGCTCTGCCACAAATGCTGGGAGACCAGTCGGGAGAAGAGAGATCGTCGCGGCGGTGCGGTACCCCACTGGGGGGTGATACCTGAGAAGGGAAATTCCTCGCGAGGCAACTTGTAGGTCGGAGTCAGATCTGAGCATCCAGCGGGGAAGGAATGTCTGATGACACCCGGAATGAAACGTTGACTACACTAACGGGACTAATGAACCTAGCATGCAAGGCGTGCCCGGGAGCATTAAGTGGAAGGGATAAGGATGTGGAAGGAAAGACATCACGCGGACTGTAGGATCCTGGTCTGACATTCGCCTGGTATTGATCGATTCATAAATAGAAGTAACAAACGTATCTAATGTTCAATCGTGTTGATGTCGTGATCGAATATCATTCATAAATGGATAATATGATTGTTAATTTTCATGGAATTTTATAGATGAATGCCATAAATGAAACCCATATGTTAGATCCAAGCTCAATTCTGACAATATCTTCTTCGATTACTGAACTATCTAATTACTGGGAATAAAAGAAAACACCATCTCTAGACATTACTCTAGCAAGGTGTCAAATGTCAATAATGTTGAACAGTGATACAGAAAACCAAATCGCCAATCACTGAAGAGGTTGGGAACAAACATAGAATTAGTTTCCTTCAGCAGTTTCCTTGTACAAAACTCACGCACGAACCTCGTTTGTTAATTGAGCCTGCCTTGTAGTCGTTTGCGCGTATCAGATACACGCGACAAATCATAAGCAACCCAAGTCAAGTGAAATGTCGGCTTTCACCCTCTCTTCAGCTGCACCTCCATGAATATTCATACGCGAGTTTACGGAGTGCGTGTTCTGATCGTGCAAGATGCGTGACGAAACAAACAACGGGCGCCACGAACGCGTCAACTGTTTCCTTGTGGCGCAACCAGGGCTAAAAACGTCAAACAAGAAGGTACCGGGTCACCAGCGGAAGACTGCGATGATCAGACAGCGAAAACGAAAGAGACGGAAAGAAGAAAAGAAAGTTAGAAAGATAAAAAGAATAGAACAAAGGAATACAAAACGAGAAAGAAAGAATAGAAAAAGAGAAAAAGAATAGAAAAGGAGAAAGAAAGAATAGAAAAGGACAGAGGTGGTGATGTATTCGTAGATTTACCCACCTCAAACCAAGATATCATGCCCACATTACGTTGAATGCTTCTTTTATTGCTCAAAATGTACAGTAAAATTACGTTAAAAAATTATTGCACTGTCTTATCCAGTCCGGTATTCACTAGGACCACACGAGAGGTGTCGATCCCAGGGTGGCGATGCGATTCGCAGATCCGAGGGGGTGACTTGAAAAACGAAGGCAATTGATCCAAGGGATTTTTCTCCCCCACCCTTCCGTGGTTTACACCTTTGCACCGTCAAATGTCACTGCTGTACGCAACGCTTCATGGCTAAGTAAAACTACCTGTTACTATGTGCAAGTGTTATAACAACAAATCATTATCTATAATTGATATGTTATAGATCATAACATAAAAGCAGAGATGCATGAAGGATGATAAAATTTACGATTTAAGTACGTACGCTTATTTGTTCAAAATAAAGCGATATTTGAGTTCAAGAAGAAAGCAATTTACGCAGAAGAAAAATGATATCGAAACATTTAACAGTCTCTCCATAAACTTAATTTTAACAAAAAAATCTTCCTGTGAATATTATACATGGCGAAAGATGGTACAAAGTACACCATAATATTAATTCAATTACATAATCTAGGAAAATGGCAATTTAAACCATTCTGTATTTTGGCTTGACTAATGCATTATTCTCTCGCGAGCGTTTGTGAAATCACGAAAGCATTTTCTCCGTTTATTTAGCGTCATTTGAACATTACATTCAAAAGGTCACCCCCTAATACTTTTTCTCCATATCTCTACTGATAATCAAGATATCCTACAAAAAATAGGACGGGCAAATTACGTTTGTAAACCGGTTCAATGAGTAAATACACTAACACATACGCAATTTATTAGATTTGAATACACGTAATGTACACACTAATTTGCAAAACAACATTTCGCGGAAGTATCTGAAATGTGTCTTCGGTAAAATCAAAATATTATGAATTTCAATCTGAAATATATTGATAATATTCTTTACAAAACTTTATTTGAAAACCTTTTCCAATAACACATATTATTACACTTACAATATAGCATAGTTTTGTACTGGATTACTAACAATATAACTACAAATATGTATATTCAAATAACTACAAATATGTCTGTACACTGTTGAAATTTATTCATGTTTTGTCTTTTGTATAAGTAAGAAAGAGCTACTGACACAGACTATCGAAATAATTGCAGATATGCACCGCACTCTCTTCTATAATATGTGTTCGTCTTTGTATTATTCTTACAGTCTATAGCACTCTACTGTTAAATGAACAGAAAATTGAGATTTTTTAAAATTATTTTTAATCACTATTTTCTCAACATGATTATTACATGAACGTTTACTAAACCACCTTGTTAACTGATACTTACTCTAAATACATGATATTTTACAACATTTTCTGTAAGTTAGTTAATCTTTAGAAACTTGTTCACGAGTGCGACGTTGAAAGATTTCGATTTTAATTTAACTTTTTTTGCATTGTTCTATGAAAAGGAATGCTGGCAAAGTTATTCAAATGCGTAGATACAATTTAACAAGCACATTCATGGCGACGAGTGTACAAATTGTTAGTTTTAGTTTTATTATTGGTTTTATCAAATTATTATATTGCAAAGGCGAAACACATTTACAATTAGTACGGTCCACTGACTTGGTCCCATTCGGTCACAGAAGTTCGGGAAAGATGGCCCAAAGAACGTGGACATGAAAGCTGTGCTTTCGATGCCGACATAGGCGTGTATGTTCTTAGATGTGTTTGAGGCATGGAGAGTAAAACGAGAATATTTCTAAAATCCCTTGTCCTCACTGGTACATGTGTGTAATTTGTGGGTTTAATTGAGGAACTCCATGATTAACCGCAAAACAAAACAATGTTACAAGCACCATGGGGGGAGGGCAAGGAATACCATGGCACAAATGTACGGGTACCGAAATAGGTCTATGCGATATTCGGGGCGAGCAATGGTTCTTTACTAACAGAGGAGGGGTAGGTACCGCGACAGGCCCTGGTGGTCATTCACACATCGAAGATAGCATACTATATATTAGTACTATATAATAAGACAGCAACTAGTACGAGAAAACCACGCCATTCTGTAACACCACTAGCTTTTTACAACAGTATAGTTCGAATTTTTAATACCTATATTTAAGCTAAAAATTGTTGTAGAAAACATTGCGGAGGATGTAGAAGACGCGTTTGACTTCTTGGAAAGAGATTTAAAATCTTGCCAACATTAAATATTCTAGCAGAAAGAAAGGAAAAAAGTAATAAAATGTTAATGTCAATTTTCAAATGTGGTTTTCAAGGACTCAATATACAGTTCTTTTTAAATACCACTTTCTGAAGAAGACGATAAAAAGAAAAAAGAGAGAAAATAGGAAAAAGAGAGAAAAGAGAGAAAAGAGAAAAAAGAGAAAAAAGAGAGAAAAAAGAAAGAAAGAAAAAAAGAAAGAAGGAAAGAAAAAGAAAAAAAGGAAAGAAAAAGAGAAAAAAGGAAAGAAAAAGAGAAAAAAAGAAAGAAAAAGAAAAAAAGAAAGAAAGAAAAAAAGAAAAAAGGAAAGAAAAAGAGAAAAGGGCAAAAATAAGAAGAAAGTGAGGGTGTAATGGCCGGCTGAATGGCCCATTGCCGCATTGAGCGGGACGCGTGCAGGCTACGCGCCCATCAGTGCCGCGCGGAAGGCATCCAAACGGCCGCGTTCGCATGATCCACCGTCTGCAGTCTGCGCACGCGCAGTTCGGGGGCGGGGGCGGGGAGAGTCCCGCCACGGCCACCTGGAGATACCACAGCGGCATCGCTTTGCCTCATGGCTTGCTCGGACAGCAGTGAACCTCACGTCAACGACTTTAACCACTTGGAATATTGATTCAAAAGTAATTAATGATATTCAACACACTCAAAGAGTCGGAAAGAAACCTGTACAAACTTATTGATTAATTACATTTCCATTGCACATTAAGTTATATATACACTTGGGTATCTAAATTCGAACTTTATAAAACTTAGATTATTGACGTCATAACGAGTTATTGTGACAAGTGTTCTAATAATCCATTCTATAGTTAATAGTTAGTATTACCAACATCACATCACATTTCGGAAAATGAATATTCAAATTAAAATGAAGATTTTTGTTCATTGGACGTAATACCAAGTGGAGCAATAACCAGATTGATTAATTGATTGATTATTCCTGGCATGTCAATTGCTAATATTCCGTAACTGTGGTGAAAGTTTTTATCGCGGAAGATTGTTGTGATTTTACCGCGCAGGCTGGCGCCGACCTGAGTCGGCTTGCGACGAATTTCCCCTACCAAGTATCTTCCACCAGTGGGGCACCGCCCCGGACGGGACAAGCTCTAAGCTTTGTGGCGTTGCAGTGCATGTGAGTGTGTATCTAAGTAAGGGATGAGGAAAGAACAAGGAAGAGAAAGGAAAGATCGCGCACGGTCTGAGATCCTATTGTTAGGGTACTGCTCCGGCACTGGCATTGTATTGATCAGAGCAGCCAACTGCTAGAATTCATCTCCGGTCAGCGGCTGAATTCGACCTATGTATCTAGTGTCTAAAATCCTGCCACCGTTGGGACTCGAAACCTAGGACTTTCCGGTCAGAGGCACTGCCGTGACATCAGATGATGACCTGTGACATGTTTGCCGGTAAAGTGGATAGACCCTACGAAATTTGTATCATATCTTACAACAGATTTCGATTATTTCTCAAACTCTGCTGAACAGTGTCATTTGATAATTATCAAACCATTTATTGCCGTCACATGACAGACACATTTTTCGTAAATAACTATCGTATGTAGTAAACGCGTCTATGATAAATGTAATATTGGCCTGGAAGATTTCTCATGTTTCTTACACAGAAAATATCTTCATTCCGCAATGCTATCGCATAACACTGATAACCTATTCACTCGAGACCAAGTGAAGCCAAGTGAAGCTTTCAGGGCCATCCCTTTGGCTGGGACACCGTGATCTCTGATTGATTGGAGTGTCCGGGCACATCAACTGCTGTCATTACTCCCGTAAGTGTAGTGCAAGTTTTTGCTCAGGCGGTGGCGGTGAACTTCACCCACTGGATGGTAAGGTCCGGTGCCGACCTCGGTATCGCCAGCTAGCCAGGTTTTTTTCCAACCAGGTATCTCCCACCAGCGCGTTGGCACCCAAACCGGGACAAGATCTAAGCTCCGCACCGTTCGCCCGCCATATGTGGTACTACAGTGCATGTAAAGTGTGTGTGTGTGTGTGTGTGTGTGTGTAAGTAATGGGTTAGGATAGGACAAAAAAAGAGGAAGGACAGGTCACGTGCGATCCGTGGCCTGTTTGTTAGGGTACTGCTCCGGCATTCACCTGGTTTGATCGGAGAAACTACCGGATAATACCGATCAAAGCAGCCGGTCGCTAGAATTCTCCTCCAGACAGCGGATGAATTCGACCTAGCTACGTATAGTGTCGAACATTCGCCAGCGTCGGGAGTCGAACTCTAGGACCACCCGGTCAGAGATGCTGTAGAAACAACTGTAAAACTGGCTCTGAGCTAATAAAGTCGGCGCATGTATAGGACCATGAAGTGGTAGGGTACCTTCGGGAGTTCAAACTGTTTCAACCAAAGCTAAAATACCAGCAAGGGCAAGGGCAAGGGCTCGCCTGGCGCTCGCGGGTCGATCAACCACTTGATTAGCGGGGAGGGCTGCGAAAATGAAGGGCCCCTGCGAAATGAATGGGCAGCGCGGGAGTCAAGAGGAGCGTGTGGACCGCGAAATGCGAACAAAGGAGATTGTGACTGACAGGCATGAGGGCGGGCCCAGAGGGCGCATGGGTTAAGGCCACGGGCGTAGCCAGGATTTTAATGAGGGCGGAGAGGAGCGCAAAAGAGAACTAACAGCATTATGATGATGACGATTATGATTAATAATAATAATAATAATAATAATAATAATAATAATAATAATAGTAATAATAATGTACTTGGTTCAAATTTTAATAAAATACTACAATTTTATTTTATTTTATTTTACAGTACATTGTTATTAGATCAAACATTTTATATTTCGTACTGTCACAGGCCTCTAGCAAATCTATTAGGTAGCAGTAGGAGAAAATATGTCCCGTAATTTCTATAGTCTGATTGTTAATTCTGAAAGTTGAAAATTTTAAGTAAACTATTCAGTCTTTAAAAATCGTTAAAAAATATATGGTGCATTACTCTTTCACAACTCGAGATGAAATAGGTCGATTTGTGTTGCTGTCTGAAGGAGAATTCTAGCGGCCGACTGCTTTGATCGGTAGTTTTCCGTGGTTTCTCCGATCAACACCAGGCGAATGCCGGAGCAGTACCCTAAGAAACGGTGCGCGATCTCTCCTTGTCCTATCCTCACCCCTTACTTGCGCGCGCGCGCATACACACACACACACACACACACACACACACACACACACACACACACACACACACACTATCATACATGACGGGAGACCAGTCGGGAGCTTAGAGTTTCCACTGACTGGGGGGGGGGGGTACCCCGTTGGTGGAAGATACTTGGTTGAGGATAACCGCCAGGTAGGTCGGGGCAGGATCTTGACAATCAGCGGGGGAAGATCACCGCCACTTCCCGCGATAAAAACATATTCCACCCTTACGGGACTAATAGCCTTAGCAGTTGACGTATCCGGAGCCACTAATCAATCAAGGTGAAATTGCTTCAAAATTCCTAACCTTGGTCCGCGCCTTGAACGTTCGAATGCCAAATGTTTCCTTCGAGGTACCCAAGAAATATAAGTTATATAACACTTCTAAATTTCCTTCTAAAATATCTAATCCTAATCCTGTCAACAAAAAATCCAACGACAGCTTCCTGCACAACCAGCTTCCTCACAGTGACATTAAAAATGGAAGAAGTCTATTATACACCCCGGCCATGTAATATACAAGTACAAATTATCCTAAATCACAAAATATTTTCAGAGGATTTCATGTTCATGAGTTGTTACAATCAAACAGAGGTCTCTTTGCTTCTGAAAACTAACCTTAATATTCTTCTGTTTTGCAATGAATTGATTGAATATATTTGTCATAACGTTCATTGCGCTCTGAAAATAAAATTATTAAAGCATGTCTACATCTACAAGCTCATTCCCTAACAACGGCGTCGTAATTGTCATATCCGTGTAACAGCTACATTCGCATTTCAATATTCTGCCCCATCAGGAAATTAGGAGCTGTAAAACGACGAGAGTAGTAGCATGCTGCCTTGGTACTTGTAGTTGTCGGTGGGGCCAAGAGGGCGAATAAACGAGAAAACCCGTCCAGCGCCGCCAGGATTCAAACAGGAGAGCCGGGTCGAACTTTACATAACGCCGCCGTTATGAAGCTTCCACAAAACACGCAACCACTCACGACCACGGAGTCAGACGAAGCGAAGGAAAGAAGCACCCTTATCAACCTGTGTAGTAATTAATAGCTCCAAAAATAGGTCCGGAAGCCCAACATATAAAATGCTTCCACCCAAGGTAACTCTTTTAAATATTATTTGAATTCTACTTACAAACTATTTATCCACGCATCTAGTTCTATGTATTTTATCAGATGAAAAAATATATAAATAACGTATAAGTTATATAAATAAAACTCATATTTCCTTGTATATCCTCAATAAATTTTTATTCGCCCACGTTGTGGGCGTCACTGCATATTCAAACGAAGGTAATTTACGTATTATTTTTATCTATTTGCTTACAAATACATTTACTTATATTTGCAAATTGACGATTCACCTATAAAGAACTATAGTTTTTTATAATAATTATGTATGTATGTATGTAGGAAATTATTATAACTATTGAAATGAATACACCACCATTTTTTTCCTAAATGAAACTCACGTTCTACGTTATATTTAATATTCCTTTTGCTTCGACTTTAAAAACAATTCATTTACACATATGATACCAACAAATCAATAAACATAAACAAAAACTATCATGATAATTCCTTAAAGCTTAAAAAAAACACTTTTACACAGATTTTACACACATTCACTACCAATTTTTATGAGACGTTACTTCATTATAAAAAAAGTCATCTTAAAATCACTTTTTATCCTCTTAAGTTGCTTTATTTCCTATTTAAATGAAATGGCACCTTGGTATTTCTCATAATAATAAAGTTCATGGGGGCTTTCCTTTGGTTCGATGTCTCACCACATCTGAACGAATACTTCGCACCACTACCTTGTTCTTCCGTTCTGTTTCGGAACGACTCTTCTGAATACTTCTGTGTTATAGTATCTCTACATACTACGACACAACAGTTCTTTCGCTTTATATAAGCCCATCACGAAGGCTCAATTCCTCCAGCCCCGTCTTCTCAATACAGCATTTGAAACACTTTCAATTGTTTTTAGAAAACAATTTTACGCTCAACGGGAACTCTTACTTAATTACGTTTCTTTTTTCCATCTACGGGTCTCTTCTACTCCGTTCATAAATAGTAATTTCCATGTTTCCAAATATGATCTTTACAATTTGTTTATGAGGTATCGATCACATCAATAGTTATTTTCTAAATAAATATCATAAGACATTTTATTGTAATATGAGGCAGCAAAATTATCATACGATGCCATTAGACCAATCGTAAATTAGACACAACGTTATGATGCGAATATCGTTCAATGAAGCTTGCCGCTGTCCCGACCAGGACTCTTACTGGGAGGTCCTATAATTCGATTGATTGATTCATTCATTTTTTCGTGTTTTCGGGCGCGTCAACTACTTCGATCATTAGTCCCGTGAGTGTAGTGCATGTTTTCCCCCGGGAGATGACTGTGATCTTCCCCCGCTGGATGGCGAGATCCGGCGCCGACCTACCGTCGGCTAATGGGGTTTCCCCTACACAGGACTCTCCCACCAGCGGGGCACCGCCCCAGCCGAGACAAGCTCTAAGCTCCTGACCGGTCTCCCGAAATATGTGGTAGTGTAGTGCATGTTAGTGTAAGTGTGTGTGTAAGGGGAGAGGATAGGACAAGGAAGAGGAAGGACAGATCGCGCGCGGTCAGTGGCCCGTTTGTTAGGGTACTGCTCCGGCATTCACCTGGTGTTGATCGGAGAAACCACGGAAAACTACCGATCAGAACAGCCGGCCGCTAGAATTCTCCTCCAGACAGCAGCTGAATTCGACCTAGCTGAAACGCTAGTGTCGAAAATCCTGCCGCCGTCAGGACTCGAACCTAGGACCTCCCGGTTAGAGGCGCTGCAGTGACATCAGTTGATGCACTGAGCTACCGCTACCGGTTCCTATAATTCGAGTCCCGATGGTTGGAGGATTTGCGACACTGGCTAGATAGCTAGCTCGAATTCAGCCGCTGATTGGAGGAGAAAGCTAGCAGCGCTGTTCTGATCGGTAGTTATTCGTGGTTTCTCCCATCAATACCAGGCGAATGCTGGACCAGTAACCTATCAAACAGGCGACGAACAGCGCGCGATCTTTCCTTTCTCAACTTTGTCCTACCCCCTCCCCTTATTCCCGTTATAAACGTACATTCACTTCCGTATAACGTATGTGTGGAGACAAGCTTACAGCTCGTTCCAGCTGAGGCAGTGCTACGCTGGTGGGATGCCTGGAGGGGGAAATTCCTCATCAGTAGACCTCATTGGGCGCCGGCTCTCACATCCAGTGGGGAAGGAACCCGGGATAAAACAATCACTACAGTAGCAGGTCTAATGACCATTGTTGGCGCGCCCCCAATCATCGATCAATCTTACCAATCTGATTATTGCGATTAATAATAGACCATGGATTATTTCTAATAACTATTACATCTCAATATCATTAAATTTCATTTTTGACAGCGAAAATAAATAATAGTTATGCAGTTTATATTGAGCTCCGTATCGAAGGCAATAACAAACTATAACGTATCAGTGAAAAACGAAAGTATACACAGGTTTGTTTCTTCGTTCGTTCGAGAATCTATTGAACCATTGGAGCGACTGCAGTCAAATTTTGTACCAAGACTTTTGAACAGTCAAAAAAAGGAGAAATTCGCGCTCCATTAACATTAACAAAAAATATGGTTACTCACCCCGCAAGTGTATAAATAGAACCTCGCAGTTCGCGTCATTGCAGCTAGGCACTGTCGGGAGAGGCGTGGCCGGGCGGGCAGAGCGAAAATACTTGAGCAACATCGGGCCACTACAGCTGGTACAACAATAAAAGCGTAATAACACGCTTGGCCAACCGAGGCTATTAAATCGGCACTGCGTTTCTTTAAAGTGTTACAGGTTCGAGATTCAACTTGGGCATAAACCTTTATGCTCCCCTCGCGAACTTCCTTGTAATTCAACCGACTTATAAATTTATTTGGCTTCCTTCAGCAGTTGTAGAAATATTGAGAGAACTCTAGAAGCGGCGTGTAATTTCGGGAATACAACCGATTGTGCTTGAAAAATATGCATGGGTATCAGCAGCATTTGTATCTATACTTAGACTTTACCCACATTAATGTACATTGGATGTAGAATCAAGTATTTTCTATGATATATATTTAAATACTATCTTGAGAAGTTATTTTTGGAAGTAACTTTCCGTCAATATTTTATATGTCAAAGTTAGTAAAATCTAGTTTTGGAAGTTTGATATATATATATATATATATATATATATATATATATATATATACATATATACACGTACACTAAATTTAGAAGTTATTTTTGGAAATAAAATAAGTTTTGGAAGTACTAAAATTCTCAGAAACATCAATCGCGAAGATCGATTCTTCAGTAACTCTCCCTATGACAGAAAAGCAGATTTTGAAAAGTATAAAGAACGAAGAATGAAAGTAATATACGGTTTTTGCATTTTCGCGTTTCCAAAGTTTATACTTCTGCGTTTGAATTATACTTATTTTTATTTCTTCATATTTAACATATTTCCGCTCATCTATCTTTTCTTTGTACTTTTGCCAAATTTTGTTTCATTCACCGTAATGAAACAATGGACAGAGTTAAACATCAGAAGGAGACAGTAAATTTTCGTTGTTTTTTTTATTGCTTGATTGATGATTCCGGACGTATCAACTGCCGAGATCAATAGTCCCGTAAGTGAAGTGCATGCGCTTATTGCCGAGCTGTTAATTATCTTCCTCCGATGGATGAAGAGATCCAGCGCAGATCTACCGGTCGATTTGCGGGGTTTTCCCTAACCAGGTATTTCCCATCAGCGATGCAGCACCCAGCCGGGTCAAGCTGTAAGCTCCCGACTTATCTTCCAGCATGTGTGGTAGTGTAGTGCAAGTTAGTGTGTGTGAGTAAGGGGTGAGGATAGGACAAGGAAGAGGAAGGACAGATCGCGCGCGGTCCGAAGACTTTGGATCCGTTTGTTAAGGTACTGTTCCGGCATTCGCCTTGTGATCCGAGAAACCACGGAAAACTGCCGATCAGAGCAGCCGACCGCTAGAATTGTCCTGCAGACAGCGGCTGAATTCAACCTAGTTGTAAAACTTCGCGCCTTAATGTCTTGTGCAACAGGAAACAACTCGTTGATAACCTCCTTATTGAAAACCTTTTCCCGTAGTTCCGACAGAGTTTTTCTACGGAGAACTCGTTTTCTTTGCTTCTGACTCGGGGGTTAATGTATATCCGCTTGGAGCCACATTCGCATCGTAGAGAAATATTGAGCATCGCGAATGGCGGTGCTCCCAAAATACTAGTAGACTAGAAAGTAAAACCGAATTTCACAATTTCTATTTACTCTCTATTTCCATCTTTCATATACAATTAAAAACGTCGGAGTAACGTAGTCATATAATTCATTTTTATAATAAGAGAATAAATATTGTTGGAGTAAATCCAGAAATATCTCAGGTTTTGTTTGCATTCCCTGCTACCTTCTACACATACAACACACATGAAGACCCATATATAGCCTATGGATTGCAATGTAGGTTTTGGGTTGAAATTGGAAGATTTTGTTTGTATTCCGGATGCGATAAATCAGAGTTTTCAAGCGCCCGTTCCCTTCTATTAGCTAAGAACTCCCATCATTCTCCATCAACTGCTCTCCCCTCATTTACATGCTTTCCAGCCACTTTTTGTAATTTTATCAAAAACTTCCATTTGCCATTTTTTTGTAAGAATGCCAATATGCTGCTCCGTATTCCAGAATATAACTGACAAGTGCTGTGTACTCTAAGGACCGGGGACTGAAATACCGTTTTTTAGAATGCACATTACAAAGTGCAGCATCCCCCAGGATTTTTTGGACGTATTGTTTACGTGATCTGACCAACCAAAGTCACTTCGCAAAATCAGCCTAAATACTTGGTGTAACATTGGTCCCCAACTCGTAACTGGAGTGTTCATTCCCGCGAGACTTGGTAAATAAAATGAAGTTACTTTTTTCTGAATTTAATTTCATTTTAATTCTGCACAATCAGTTTCATAAACAGTTCAGATCGTTCTGTAGAATATTTTCATCCGCAGAGAAGCTAATAGTCTTGTATATTATGCAATTATCAGCGAATAGTTAATTTTCGATTGGATTCCAGTAGCAATAACGAAAACGAACGCCAAGAACAGCAGCTCACACATTCGCCTGTGGGAGTCCAGAGGTAACATCAACTTTTGACGAATATTTATCACGTACTATTTGGGTGAACCCTGCAAAAATTTCGTTAATCTAAAAGATTATTCCATAATCTACTCCAGTTTATGCCAACTTGTCCATTAAAAGTCCATGTGAAACAAGATCAAATGCCTTAGAAAAATCCAATATTATTGCTCTATTGCTGTATTATTGCATCGACCCCATTCCCTTCATCTAGTGAATCTATATCCTGCCGTAAAATAATAGTCTGGCTGTCGCAAGAAACAAGTGTTCAAGTGTTTGAACTAGACAATCAGTTTTATTCCAAACTTATCTAATATTCTCCGCAATTTTGTGTTCCATCTGCTTGCAGACGTCTGATGACCTGTAATTGATAACAACTCTTGCCTCCCATCTCGTGAAGTACGGTCTTTACGAGTGCAACTGTCATGTCGGTGTTTAAATCACACGTCTACGTTAACATTCTGGTTGCAATTGAGATTTAAGGCGTCGGGCTGAGCGAAACAGAGCAATCAGTAGAAGCGCAGGGCAGGTGGCCGGGCGGGTGGCGTTACTTCCGGCGAGGGCCACCGGGAGCGCTGTCCGCACGACCTCTTGCGCTAACCGCATTACACGCCTGCAAACTGAAGCCCGCTGACCGCCGACCGCCGCCTGTACGAGCGGCCACGAGGGTGGCAGCGGAGGAAAGGAGGGGTGGCGGTCGAGGGGAGAGAGAGAGAGGAGCACGGAAAGAAAGAGTAGGTGGAGGCGGCAGCGGAGGAAAAGGAGAGAGAAGGAGGAGGTACGGGCGCAGTAGGAGAAGGAAAAGGAAGAGTAGGTGGGGAAGAGGGAAGTAAAAGGAAAAGAAGGAACAGGTAAGAGGAGGCGGTGGGAGCATAGGAAGAGAGGGGCTTACGAGGAGAGAGAGAGAGAAAGAGAGAGAAAGAGAGAGAGAAAGAGAGAGAAAGAGAGAGAGAGAAAGAAAGAGAGAGAGAGAAAGAAAGAGAGAGAGAGAAAGAAAGAGAGAGAGAGAAAGAAAGA
>BLKR01012133.1:0-23280 GCA_011170035.1 Teleogryllus occipitalis | reverse complement strand
TCTAACCTGTTCCAGCAAAGTTGTCTAGAGAAGACCATCTCTTCTTGGGTTTTCCTACTTCTCTTTTTCCTTTTGGGAGTTAGTTATAAGCCTATTTGTGCAATTTCTCATTGCTCATTCTTTGTAAATGGTCTATCCAGTTTTTCCTATATATATTTATCTTTTCTTGTAAGCTGGTAATTCCCAAATCTTCTATTATATCCTCATTTTTAATATGATCAATTAATGTGCATCCCTTCATATACCTCAGAAATCTCATTTCTTCTGTGGTAATTCTCCTGTTTTCTCTAGATATTACCTGTGTTTCGCATCCATTCAGGAAAGTAGGTATGTCCATTGTTTTACAAAGCTTGAGTTATAACGTGCATTTCGTGCTTTCTTTCCCAATGTTCATTGTTTAGTGCCACAGATAGCCTCAAATTTAGATATTTTTTGTAGCACATCAACGTCAATAAGATATGTTATGTTGATCCTGAATATTGGAAGTTGGATACTTTTTTAAAATTTATTTTACGTCAAAAGACAGTTAAAACTGCGTATGACGTGCTATGGGGAATGAACTTGTTCGAAAGAAATGTTGTTTATTACTATTTTTGATTGTATGGGATGTTTACCTCTGAAAGCCATAGTCTTAATTTTGTTGATCGATATTCTACAATTCTACTATTACATTTCATTGCCTACTTTTGTAATTTAAATGTAAACATCTGGAGGTCATCTTCACAATTAGTGACCAAAACTTTATCATCTGCAAACAAGAGCATGTTGATTTTTGTATTATTTCCTATTGAAATTCTGCCATTGTGTGAATCGTTCTTCCATTCTGAGAGAAGTGCATTGATATGTATATTAAACAATGTAGGTTATAGTGGGCACTCATATCTAACCCCTTCATTTATTTTGAAATTCATCTCTTTGTATTCATAAGATTCACATATATGAGAGTTTCATCATACATGCTTTTTATTAGTTTTCTGGGTATTCCTTTTTTTCCATGCTTGTCCAGAGTGTATGCCTTGTTACTCTGTCAAATGCTTTCTCCAAGTAAATGAACAAAATATGTGTTTCCAGGTTCGTTTCTCAGAATTTGTTTGAAGGTGAATACTCCATCTATACAGGACCTTCTCTTCCTGAAACCGTTCTGTTCTTCTAGAAGTATATGTTCAACAATTCCTTGTACTCTTTTGGTTGTTACTTTTGCATATATTTTGTAGCTAGTATTTAACAAGCTAATGCCTCGATAATTAGAGCTAATATTTCGACACATACACGTTAGACATGTAGTAATCGTAGAAACTCAATAAGAACCACTATCCAATCTTGCTCTGCCTTGCACTGAGTCAATTGCATTCCAAGATAGCCTCTATGACAACATTACTGAGTAGCCTTTGCTAAAATAAAATCAAGAAAAACAACATCTAAGTAATATATACATTTTTTTCATACCATAAAAAAAATATAAATAACATTTTTAAATGATAGATTTTTTTATATACAAATATATATTTAAATATATTTTATACCCCGTAGATATTTAATTTTATTCACACACAGGTCATGTTCTAGGGGCATCAAAATCTGGAAATCAGCCTCTGCAAAGTGAGAATAATATATGTAGATAATATAACATTAATAATAATGCATTATCTCATAATTATCATAGAAATGAAATTGAAAATGAATTATTACAATCTTCTCTTTCATCAAACCCGTCAATAAAGGAAACTAGGTTGTAAATTCCTCTAAATTGACTGGTACTTAACATGTTTTTGGAGGGCAATTTGGATATAAATTATGTCTTACTAACGCTTTTTCACGTAATTAATTACATCCAGAATATTTGAAAATGGAAAGAGATTGGTAATACCACTTGTGCATGATAAATTCTTTGATAAATCCACTAATTGCTACACCAATCATGGATTTATTGATGATTTCCCCTGAACTTGTAGTATTACCTCTCATAACAAAATAGTATATTTCAAGATGTGTACACATTCATCAAATATACTTTAATACTAATTACAAAGTATTTCATACTCCAACAGATTATAAAAAAAATATATAAATAAAAAAAGAAAGAACATTACTTACCATCACAAATAATGATCATTTACTTTGAAACTACTATGATTAGTACAATACTACGATAGCTAATCTCAAGCAAGCAAATCTCAAGCTTTTATCAAATGCTTGCAATAAAACAAAATAAAGGCACAACAGAAAATATGAATGTCTCATTAATTACATGATTAAAGAATGAATGGAATTGGAAAACAGGCAGGAATGAAGATAACAAACACCCAAATATTATTGACAGTATTATTTGCAGATGAATAGCCTAAATAATTGACTCAGAAGACGTGCTACAGAATGCAGTCTTTGAATGGAGCAAAAGTGGCAAAGCATATCTAAAAATAAAATAAAATAAAAAGGAAAGAAAGATAGAAAAAAAAAGGAAGAAAGAAAACTACTAGTCTTCTCTGGCAAATAACATCTTGTGAGGGAACATAGTAATAGAAAATTCAATAATTGAACAAATTACCACCTTTAAATATTTTGGAAATACGATTGGATTACAACAAAAGCATATAGAAGAACAAGTATAAAAATAAAATAGAAACCAAGGAATAATAGACACATTGAACCCTTGAGAAAGTAAATAATTTTGAGAATTTATAGCTTCACAACAAATGGAATGTTGAAGTATTTGTCCAAGAATGTGAACAATTGGCACAAAGGAAACCAGATGTATAGAAGTAGTTTATTGGAAGTTTTTAAGGTCAATCTTAAGAGTAAAAAGAACAGACAAAATTCAGTCTTTGAAAAGAACTGGAAGTGTGTCAGAAGAAATAAAAGAATACCAGAAGAAAAGGAGAGGGTCTTTAAAAAGAAGAGACAAACATTTATCACAGGTGGGATTAAACTAGAAACCCAAAGATAAAGGAGGTAGCAGATCAACAAGAAGATGACACCAGCAGGAACTCTTAATTGCCTCAAGGATAGTGATTTACTACTTATTAGAGGGTCAGGAATACCCTTCCTAAACTGGAGGTGGTGTTTTCATTGTTGTCTCTGATGATGAATGTATTTCCATTACATTACCATCTTATTTAATTTGCTTAATTAGCATGCAGATTGATAAGAAGATGACACCAACAGGAATTGCATAGTGATTTTCTACTCACTATGAGGAATACCAGTCCTAAATTGGAAACATTGTCGCCATCATTGGTGATCAAGACGACGACGATGATGGAGGTGGTGGTGGTGGTGGTGGTGGTGGTGGTGGTGGTGATGATGATGATGATGATGATGATGATGATGATGATGATGATGATGAAATGTATTTTCCATAATATTAGTATCCTATTTAATTTGCTTATTTCACGTTCGAAAATTATGGAAGAATTTTTAAGAAATATTTTTCCATTGGATAATTTATAATAATAGAAGAGGTCTTGTCAAAAATATGTTAACTCACCTTTGATTACTTTTAAGAACAATAGTTCTAAAGTTTTGATTCTGCTAACAGTACTGCTGAGATAGATAACAAGTTTCAAATTTGGGTTTGGACCAGTTTTTACAAAGATTGAGTGCTGAAATTCCTTGAAACCTCTGAAAAGTTGCTGGAACCTGTTAATTCAATATTAATAATTTCTTAGTTAATGTGTTCTTGTCATAACCTATTTTGGGTCCTTCCAACACATTTTCTGTAGATCTTCATCAAACATATTTATAATATAATAAAAATTTTCTTAAACTGTCATTAGTTTCTGGCTTAATGAAATGAAAATTTAAATACTTAGCAGAACATATTCCAATAGGTCTGTGACACTTTTGGAGAATTTAGCAGATGATTTACTTTTCTTCTGTTCTTTCTGCCACTTATTTTGGAAGGTATAGGGAGTATCTGAAAGGTGGGTTGGTTAGATCAGTTTTCTATATTTCAAGTATCATTTAATTTAATTTCTTCTGTAAGCCTGTTAGAATAAATATTAAATCACATTACCTATTTGGTTATTAATAGTATTGCTTTTCCATTGGTTTTATTTCTTTGAAATTCATACTTCCGTGCAGTGCCAGAGCTAGACAATTTTGGTCCAGGGCAATGCTATATCGTGCCCCCCCTGCCCTGAAAAAATTAAAGATGCGAAAGTTGTATCAAGAAACTATATCAATTATTTTATTTCAACAAATAACAAAAAATACAAGGCTTATGCGAGAGAAGTTTTTGGAATTTTTTTTTTTAAATAATAGTTTTAAGTAAAAGCATTTAGTGATCAAATATTACAATTTCTACAATGAGCTTAAAACGCAAAAAAAATTGTTTAGTTAGTATTTAATAAAATCACTTGCTAAATACATGAAATAACAAATATGAATTTTAGTAGAACCTATTTTAATGTTATCATCATTTGATTCATTTCATAGTCTTACTGTATAAGTAATGACTATAATGATCTATTTAAGGTAAAAAATTAATTGAAAATTTTATGAAATATCCGACTACTATACCATGACTTATAAAATTACTATTATGATTTTCTCGAGTTCTGATTTCTTTTTCCGTTTTTTTTACTAATTTTTTTCCAGCCCTTCCATCATCGGGGCCCTGGACGATTGCCCTTTCTGCCATTGCCTAGAGTTGGCACTGCTACTGTGTTATTGTACGGTGTACCTGATGGGACATGTGTAAGAATATGGAAAATGTTACATCAATTATTTAATGAGAATCTATTTTCTGAAGAACTGTGTAGTTTGACTGTCTTTAATTTAAGAATGCAGCTCCAAAGTCAAAAAATATTTATGATAATTGTAGATAATTTAATATTATAATCTATTCATTTATACTAAGTATTGTGTGCATTTCAAAAAAGCATGCTCAAGAACAATTTTCATATAAGGTGATTCACTTGAGATGACCCATTCAAAAACTTTGAACTATTAAAACATTGTGAACTATTAAAACATTATCATACTGAAATTCATTTTTCTTGTAAATAAATTGATGCAATAGATTCATTGAAAATTACTGTTCAAATGTTGAACTTTTTATTGCTTTCAAAGATATTGATGTAAAATGATTTTTTAAACTGGAACTGTTTCAAAGAAAAATTAAATTTTTTAATGAACATGAATGTTAAAATTGTAATAAAATTGCACTCAAAACATTTATTAGAAAAAAGGATCTATACCACACTTCAATTATTTGCATAATATAAATGAAAAGTTTTTCATCACATTTATTCATACTGTCTCAGAATGGGTATGATAGACATGCTAGAAACATCCTGTTTTTTGAAAGATATTGAGAAAAAAATTCTTGTTTCTTTCAACGTTGACTTTTTTCTCTTATCTCAAATCAAGGAAAATGGAAAAGAAAAGTTTACCAAGAGCATTCTTGACGTTTATTCAGACTGAGCTGCTAAGGTAGGCCTGTTGTTTTAGTTTCATTCGTTGATTCGTTGCTAATTCACATCCTGTCCTATCTTCTGAGTTAAGGCAGTCTTTAGTACCTGCATGATATTGTTATAAATATTTTATAATACCCAATTTTATGAAGCAGATATTACTAATATTAATTATGTTTAGTTGATTGATCTTGAAAGTAGTGGGAATTCATTTTCCTTCATAATATGTATATAATAAACACAATATAAGGATGTTGATTATATTATCAATAATTGGAAATTTATAGGAGAAGGCATTTCCCCATGAATTCTTCATTTTATTGCTTTTTAATACATAAATATCAAGGATACTACAAATAATATTGGTATTATTTATTAATACATTCAGTACAGGTAATACATTATGGCGTAGCAGCACATTGAAGCACAAAGCACACAGTGCACTAGTACTGATTTGGAAAAGACCAGTTGCTACAATACAGTCAATACTGGAAACATTGGCAATAATGTTTTAGATACTTATAATTCGTACAATTAATTTTTTGAAAGTACATATTATTACAGAAATGCAATTGTTTGGGGAGAGGGAAGTGTAATGTATTTTAATACCATGAAAACTTCCCTCTCCTGGGGAAAAAGGTCATTAAACAATTTGTGTGCCACAAGACATCCTGCTTAAAAAATAGAAAATACATTTTAAATCATCAAACTACTTACTAAAATGTTCATGTGCTTTAAACTGATTATTTAGAATTGCTTCTCAATGAATAGCTTCACCTTAATTGCTTAAAGAAAAAGAAAAGAATTCTTAAATCATGGGTACTTTCATTCAGACCACTTGTGCTAAACTAGTGACTAGGATAGTCATCAGTGTCCTTGATTGAATGCAATGGATAAAAATGGATAATTCCATACTAAATGGCCCCCCATTGTTCTAGTAATTTTAAAATATACTGAAATATTATAGAAATAAAAATATAGGGCATTATGACACTTTCAGATGTTCAAATCAAGGATATAGGAAAAAAGCAATCAACTTTCTTGAAAGTACTTTTGAGATTTTATCAGACTAGGGTGCATAAGTGAAGTTGTTTTTCATTTATTTTGACAATTTTTCAATTGCAACCACCCATAGATCTTGTTAACAGAGGTTGTGATAGATTTATCTGAAATTAATTATTTTTTTCCTAACACAGCAGCAAAAAAGTGGAAGGACTGCCTTTCTGAATTAGCACAGGCATAGACTAAAGAGGTCTTTACTATAGAGTAAAGAGGTTTGAAGTGACCATTCAGAAATTGAAACAATGAAAAGAAGAAGAAGAAAAGGAAGAAGAGGAGGAGGAGGAGAAAGAAGAAGAAGATGACGAGAAACATCTTTTAAAATATTTGTTGTTTTTTAAATTGAATATCACGGTTTCGGCGTTTCTAGCAATCCATGCTACGGGATGAGGGAAACTTTCAAAAATGTGTTAGAACGACCAAAAATGTCTCACTTTGCATATGAAGATGCACGTCACATATAAATTGTGTTTCGTTTGAAGCCTGAGAACCTGGCTTTAAAGGTAGATTCCGAGTTGGACGAAGGTAAAGTGTGCTGCACGTTGCATTCGCCCTTGATTTTACTTTTATGGCATAATTCGTTAACGTCTACGGTTTTCTTCTCAAATCTGTGCGATGCAGGACTGAGGGATGTGCGTTTAATTTGAAAGCGTACGTCGTTTCTTTAATTTCAATCGGCTGCCCCTGAATTAGTGATCAATTGAGCGAGTTGATTAACTTACTTACAAAACGAAACGTGAAATCTATCTGTAAAATGTAGAAAGTCGTTATTGAGAATTCGTAAATTAATTATTTAAATAGAACCGAAAAGCCTACGAAATATTTAAGCATTTTGCGGAGTTTGATATACACTTTACAGAAAATGAAATGTATCATATCTTACAGAATAGCGGAAATGCACTGCCTTTTAATGTTTGAATATAAATTGTTTTCAAAACTCAAAAATCCCCTTCGTTTAATCCTGCTGAAACTAGGTTTCTAACTAGCTTTTCTTCTATTGTATGGGATAGTTGCGGATATTGGATGCAGGTTTCGCGATCGTATTTTCGATTTACCTTCCTCGAGCTTCCTTCGAAGCCCACCTCGACGCGGCACGGCGTCTCTTGGGCGTCCCTTGCAGTGCCTGGGTGTGATCCTCAAAATCGCGGCCAGATTTTGATTTCAATTAACTACGGCCGAACTTGTCATGAAATTTATTAATGAAGACAGTTATTCATCATCATCGACATTAGATACCATTTAGACAATTATTTTAATTTTATTTTAATTTATTTCTTATCGTTTTAATTAATAGTTTTTAAAAATAGTTTGATATTTTAATTGAAAGTTCCTAGAAATACTCTAGCATACTAGGCAATTAGCTAGGCTTTAGCATACTAGCATTCTAGCCAATTTGAATCTGCTGCAATAAATAAATTTAAATAAAAACTATATCTGAACTGTTTGCAGTTCATGTATGAAATTATTTTCTCTTAGAACAGGGGGAAATTGAATGATATCATGTTATTTTTGGAGGAAAAATCATCTTGTCTCAAAAACTGCATCCAACGAGCACTGTGTCATTTCGCCGCAGAGATTGAAAGTTCACAAATACCGGTCTCCAAGCATGTTTCAAATTAATGACTCATCCCTTCAATCACAAAACCCTCGTAATACTTTTGTACTTAAAATTATAAAAAATAGTAATGAATGTCTAAATATCACAAGGTATTATTAATCTGACAAGGAGCCCAAACACGCTCCTGATAGTTCATCCCGCCCGAGTTTACGTGCCTCGATTTAATTGCATCCTGAAGGTGCTCCAGACTCCCAGTTTCGCTCGGCAGCGTTTCCTGCGTCTCGTGTTCTCAGCACGGCTTCGTCTGACTGGGCCTGCCACCGTCCAAGGGCACTCCTTTGTCAGGCCGAGGGATCTGTAGAGGAAAGTATCCTGAAAAAGTTTACGCGCATAGTCCTCCAGGATTTGACCAACCACCCACAGATGTCCTGAAGAAAATCAGGGGTTGTAATTTTGCGTTTTAAGTTCTTTGTTTTTAATTTCATAACGATTAGCATAAGAGTAAACAAAATTTCTCGAGACTCAATAGTAGTAATTAATATTATTATCTTAATATTCAATTTCGTTATGGGATAGCAATCCTTATTGTCTGATTAATAAAACCGGCCCAGAGCTCACAAAGAAAACTCTCAAAACATTTAAATTATTTTACTTTCTCACCTACTAGTACTTACTCGTTTAAGAGAAAGAATCGTAATACTGCGGCGGAATTTGATGATTTCTCGTATTTTAGAGCCCTGTGACATCAAGAAAGTAAGTAAATCTTGTTCCTTCATGTAGTAAATTTCTTCATCAAACAGATTGTGTAGTCAAAATCCACCTTTTGTGGATCTTTGACACCAAATAATTGGTTTACGGTAAAACGTCCGTCTATCCGAATGTCAACTCCAGGGCCCAAACTGTTCAGATGAGTTTCTTCAAATTGACGTTCTTGGATCGATCTGGCCGAACTTGAAGCCTTGCTTATTTGGAGGTAATTTGATTTTTGAGGATATTTTACATGAAGCCTCAATATTTTTTAAAATTTTTTTCTTAAAAAAAAAACTTAGAAGTTTTCGATTAAATTTATTTTTCGAATAAGGTAAGGACGCTTTCAAAAATAGTTCATGTCTCATTTTCATTGAACACTGAATTTTCGAAAATTGCCAAAGTTCAAATTCATTCAGCGTATTCCTACAACTACAATATTGAAGATAGAGATTTTTTCCTTAATGAAATCTTGAAATTACGTCATACAATATCTTTTGAAAACATGAGAAATGTTCGCGTAATTTTTGCTTGAAATAAAGGCAATTAAAATAATATTTTCTGAAAAATGGCTGCAAACTTTTTCCTTATTTGTTCTTTCTCGAATGGAACAAAGTACGCTTATGAGTACGCTGATGTGAGTTTACGAATGTTCATTGTAGAAAGCTTTATAACATTAGAAAACACGCTTTTCCACTTAAAAAACCCAACGAGCGTGACGTAAAAACGGTAAGGAGATAAAAATACTACTTATGATGCCGTTCATCAAAATGGGGTTCGTCATATTGTTTCTTTCAGTTTGTTTCTTATTTTGATTCCATTCTCACATTGTTTTTCTATGATTAATTTATTCTATAGAACTATCACCTTCGACTAGTGATAAATATTTGTCATAAAATTTGTTATTGTTACTCGAGTCGTGTTCAGGGACAAACACCGTATTGGTAATTAAAAACCGTTCCTTTTCCCCCGCTAATTTATTAATGCAGCAGTTGCGGTGGTTCAGTGATAGGACGCTCGTTTTCTGACTTTGAAGCACCGAGGTTCGAATCCTGACAGATTGGGATTCTTATCTGGTGATTTCCATTCAAGGCGGATTTGAGGTCGACTTAGCCTCCTTTCCAAGTGAGTATTAGGATCATTCCCAGCGGTAAAGGCGGCCGGAGCGTTGTGCTCGACACACAACGAATAGGCGGAGAATAGGTGGAGTCCTACCGGCACCTCCCCTTGGGCCGCATCAGCCTGTGCGCAAATACACGGGGACTCTTCGCTATAGATACACTGATTCTTCGTTACAGAATGAAATCGTATCAACGAAAATGAGCTGTAGTTGTAAAGCGAGGTCATCAAACACGCTATATTTACAAACAATTTTTCTTCTTTGAAATACCTAGTCCCAAAATGCAATATAAATTCCGCGACTTCGAACTCTGTCGTTCAAGTTTTCCTCAGAAGAGTTGCAGAAAAGAAAGATTGTAAAGGATCCAATGGAGGAGAGCAGAGCGTACTGCTGCTAGTACTCAGCAGCACGCTCTGAGGAAGGCCCCAATATGTTGGCCGAAACGTCAGCTACGAGCAGATCGACGAGGCTTGTCCCGGATAGCCAAGAGACATACTCCGGCCGCGGAAGCCTACGTAATCAAAGGAGGACCGTGTACTAAACCTTTACAAAATCAAGGACCTGTGACTGAGGACTTTAACCAGGTATTCAAAGGAAAGCGCAGCGAGGAACCTCGCGTCAGCGCCGCTCGTTGAGCTCGCCCATGTAGAGCGCGAGCTCCGCGCCCTCGAACTCGGTGCGGTCGAGGTCCTGCAGCGAGGAGTTGCTGATGGTGCCGCAGCTGGAGGCGGCGGCGCTGGCGGCGGAGGGGCGGCGGCGGTTGCGGGCGGCGGCGGCGGCGGCGGCGGCGGCGGCGGCGCGCGCGGGGGCCAGCAGCGCCGCCAGCACGTCGCCGGGGCGCGCGGGGGGCGGCAGGGGCGGGGGCGCGTCGCTGCCGGGCCCCAGCGACGTCGACGCCGTGGCCTGGCTGCACTCGGACGCGCCGCGGGGCCTGCAGGGCGACACGACACGCGGCGGTGAGAGGCTGCGCGCGCACCGCCACTGCTCCTCAAGTGGACACATTGCAGCAAGCCATTCAACGCCATTCACATATTACGTACATCAAACATGGTTGGAGTCAAATATATAACATGGAATGAAGGGCACATCTCTAATCTTTAAAGCCGTTTGTGAAGGAATGTTACTTATTTTTATTAAGTACATACAAATCACTCCGTTCTAATTATTTGCACACTGCAGAATGTAATGTATCTGCCAATAGTGTGTGTTTATAATGGAATCCACATTCTCTTATAATTGTCCATAACCGTGAGCCATACACTCCTTATTCCTATCTCTATATACAAGTATTGCAACCTTCTCATGTGGTCCAACATGCACAGCATGCATCTCCTATGTCTCGTTCCTCGAAAGAAACCCTCAACACACTTCTCACTGTCCACACATGACCGTTGCATGAGACGGCCCGCTTACAACATATTCTTGAAATTAGCTACGACTAGCCTGAAGCAGCTGGCGGCGGAGACGGGCTGCGGCGGCGGCGCGGGCGCGGGCGCGGGCTCCGAGTGGAAGCGGCGGCCGGGCAGCAGGCGCAGCGCGTGGCCCGGGGCGCCGTTGCCCACGGCGGCGGCGTCTGCGGGCGAGGCGTTGGCGGCGGCGGTGGGGGCGGCGGACAGCGGGCGTCGCACGCCCCGGCCCCCGCCCGCGCCCGCCCCCGCGCGCGCCGACGAGCCCCGCCCACCGCCGCCCCCGCCGCCCGCCCCGGGCAGCGGCCGCGCCAGCACGCTGTACGTGCGCCGCTTGGCCGAGCGGCTGCGCGACAGCCCGCACTGCTGCGCCAGCGTCGACTGCAACAAGCGCGCCAGCCACTCAGCGGTTGGATGGGTGGTTGTTAGAAATTCCAGGCACATCAACTACAGAGCTCATTAGTCCTGTGAGTGTAGTGCATGCTATTTTCATGGGAGGGGGCGGTGATCTTTCCCCGCTGGATGGCGAGATCCGGTGCCGACCTACCGTCGGCTAGCGGGGTTTCCCCCTAACCAGGACTCTCCCACCAGCGGGGCATCGCCCCAGCCGGGAGAAGCTTTAAGCTCCCAACTGGTCTCCCGGAATATGTGATAGTGTAGTGCCTATTAGTGTAAGGGTGTGTAAGGGGTCAAGATAGGACAAGGAAGAAGAAGGAACGATAGCGCGCGGTCTGTAGCCCGTTTGTTAGGGTACTGCTCCGGCATTCGCCTGGTGGCGAGGAACGGATCCGGGGCACCGCAGGGGTGATTAGAATGATGAAATTAATTTATTATTTGACAATGTTGAAAGGTAAAATGAGTGAACGATAAATGAAATGAATGATAATGATTAGGAGGCTGGTTTTGATGACTTAAAACATCGACAAAAATGATCACTAAAATGCTCTTAAAATGCTTTAAAAATACACTAAAACCAAAAGAAAATGACGTAAAAAATCTTATGAAAACCAGTTCGGATGAAGAGCTCAAGCTGTTGGATACTGATGTAATCGAGGCTTCTTCCATTCATACGAGTGAACTCCGCTTGAAAACTTTTCGTTTGGATTGTTCTTTACCAGGAAATCTGTCTTTTGAGTTATCCCGAAATCGGCCGGACCGGCAATGCGGTGCTTATATATGTCGCAACAATTACATCACAACGGCTGCCAAAACAATTTCTGAGCAAACAAATCGAAGAGGCTACTGAATAATTAAGGAAGGAAGAAAGTACCATTAAAAATGACGGTTAAATCGATTAAATCAGCAAAAAAGCATTAAAAATGACATAAAAAGGTAAAAAAATGACTTTTTAGTAGAAATCGACAAAAATAATGCAAAATAATGACCCATAAAAGTGGGTCGTAACATAAAATGAATTTCTATACTAAACGGCATTGTGCTAAATTGAAAAGGAAAAAAATGACATTACATTAAATTCCACCCCCTAATAATGATTAATGATTCGTTTCTAATGCAATCATCTAGCTTATAATCCAGGTGACTAACTTATTAGTCATTTAGCTAATAAGGTAATATGCTAACTTATTGCTATACAATACTTGCTATACAATACTATACAAATTGCTATACTATACTTGTACATGACATCTAGCTAATAAGCTGAAAGAGATACGTCCATATTCTTAAAACATTTTCACCTAGATAGCACCGGCTGTAAAGATTATGGGGGAGGAGGTAGCAAGTACATGGGTGAATCAAATGGAAACACTTTAAGTACGACAAAAATTCAAGATACGGCGTTTATTATTTGAAGGTTGACTGCAGTGGTATTTGTGGTTCAAACAATGCTCGACATATGACAATTCAGGAACACGACACTAACTGGAGCAGAACTAATCAAATATTGACGATATGCACAGTTTTACATCAGAAGTAATGTGCTTGAGTTGTGAAGTTGAAGTTGTACACGTTGATTTATTATTCGGAATGTTAGCGCACTATGGCGATTCATGCTTTCAGTTGCAGCAGCTGTTGGAGGAGGAACTTTGTGGCGTACACCCCACAACCGGACCAGTCCAGTCACCCAAAGTCTTCCCAACTATTATTCTCTTTTCGTATAAAATGTGGGTGAATTTGGAACCCGACCTGAACAAGAATGATCAGTGGCACGTAAAATATCGTGAATCACTTTCGTCTCTATTTCAGAAATAAGGGACGAAGACATTTGAATTCACGAGTTTTGCCGTTTCTCAACAATGTCGACTTCGTGCTTCAACCTTTTTTCACAATCCAGGACATGAAATCATGTCTACTCCATTTCTCAGACTTCGCCCGCGTGATTTTCACGACTTCAAACTGCACAAAAGTCTGGAAGGTAGTATTTCCGATACGATGAAGGAATGAAAAATCTGGAGCACGAGTATCTACCTGTAAACTATGGGTTTCTTTTGAAAAAGCATCTAGACATCTCCTGTGACGGAAACTTCCATAAAACGTAATGGGGTCACCAATAAGTAATGTGACATTTTCATATTTCTTACGATTTTATTAAATTACCAGATAAAAATAGTTAAAGTTTTCATTTGATTCAACCCGGCGTAAACTAAATTTAAATTTTGACATCCATTTTGGGGTTGGGATTATGTTTTTATTCATATATTCCCGTTTCATTATGATCCTACCGCTTAAGCATGTATTTCACTCTGGGAACATGTCACTTGCGTTAACATCCGTCACATCACATCATGAGTTTGCGACGTCTCCTCAGTTTGCAGTTCCTGACATCGCAACCTACACAATTATATTATGCGCGCGTTAATTACGAAAATTATGTACAGAACTGGATTTGCAACATAATCTTTACAAAAAGAAGAATGGAAAGTGCTGCTGCTTGTCAGAAAAAGATATCTGAAAATCTATCACATTTGTTTTTCTGAACATCTTCGGGGGAGGTATTTCATTTCAAGTTGACTAGCGAGTGTATTATTGCGAGACTCACAGTTTGGCGCATTGTCAATTGCAGAGAATGATATTGAGCAAGAAAATTGAAAAACACTGCTCAGAAAAAAGTTTTGATCGCAAATGCGAAAATGTTCTAGTAATATTTTATTTTTGTGACTTTATGTTTGAGTACTCATTTGTGCGTTCACTCTCCGAAGTGACGAAATATGATTCACACATTACAATTAAATGGAAGCAACGGTGGTATTAAACGGGGTACAGTTTGACGAAGAGGCGAAATTTTGAACAGTAATGCCTAGCAGGCGGGGGGGGGGGGGTGCTTGCTCCTCGCTCCTACTTTATTGGAGCCCCGATTTTTTTTCAATTCAAAACAATTAAAAACATAAAATGTATTTACTTCTAATTACATTACATTACATTCGTATTACATTAATTTATTGGGGAGGGGGAACTTTTATGGTTACAACCCCAGTCGCATGTTTTGCTCTGGGTGCTCCCCCATATGGACAGGAGCTCTTAAGCACTTATCTTGAATTCAATGTATTTCTTTCAATCAGCCGGATTGTAATTCATTTTACAAAGACTAAAATTGCTCTTTCAAGTTTAAAGAGTTTGCAAAGAGTACGAAGTAGCGTGTCAGTCTTAATACCTGAGCTGCTGAGATTAAATGTAAATTCTTGACGTATTTATAACTTAAAAGTAATTTCTTCCTTTGTATAAACTCTCAAAATTGTATTAAGCTTTTAATGGATTTCACTTACTATATACATTTTTAAAAAATCCACTGTTCTCAAATTCTTTCTTATCATGTCTTTCTTTTACCACTGATCAAAGGGAGACATTCTCTTTGTTAAAAAGAAAAATATAAAATTATATTAAAATGCTATATAAGGTTTAAAAATATATTATGAAAACTCTTTTGAACCCAATAACAATAAACAAAACAATATCATGGAAACATGTGGAATGAAACTTTTAAAAATATCCTCCAAATATGTTTCCCGTGAATTTTGCAGCAACTTTTCCAAGCAATACGAATCATTCATAAAATAATTACTACCACGAATTATTGTTTTATGTTGTAATAGTATAACTCTAAAAGACACTAATCAACCTTTGCTTTCCATGAGCTTCCAAAATCTTGCGTTTTTAAAGGTTTACAATTTTCTTTATTGTTACCGTCTAAACTTTTCAATGGGCTATCTATATATTTAAAAAAATAAGGTATTCTGCCATGGCTTCGTTTAGAGCTTCTACTGAACCGATTGTAGTATTTTTTCCTTTAAATGAAAGAACGTGATCTCTAGACGTGTTATCAGATACTGTTAGTGTTGATTCACTAACATTTACGGTGTAAATTAATTAATTAAATCATTCTTTAAAAGTACGCTTATCAATAGTCAATTGTTTTCTTCCAAAGGTGCTTCATGGTGGCGCTCCTTGATGTTTTGTTTTGATTGTTGAGATTTATTTACAATTCGTCAAGGTTTTGTTTCAGTGTAATAATTGCATTGCGGCGTTGATAGTTGGCATGTATTTGCTTTTGTGGTGTATTTTGTAGAGAACATTCGGACAGTGGGTTTTGCTCGGTTGTACTGAAGTAGTGAAGTTGTCCACAGGTTATGTAGATCGTTGCCCACGCGCCCCAAAAGACGCAAACGTAGTGGACGCAAGGAAAGAGAAAGTCAGCGTAGAAGTCGTGTTAGTGAGGTCATTTCGTTCTCTGTTGGGTCGTTGTCTACGAAATGTCAGTTTTGTTCTGCTTTGCACTTCCCACGTGAGAGAAATTCTGCAAACGAGTTTACTCTGTGTTGCTTAAATGGGAAAATAAGTTTACCTTCGAGCAATATGCCAGAAGAAATCAAAGTTGTTCATAGATGATGACACATCAAAAAACTTTAGAAATAATATCCGTCAGTATAATAGTGCTCTTTCTTTTGTGTCATTTGGTGCCGATATTGCATTGCCACCTGGTCATGGGCCATACATGTTCAAAATTTTGGAAACTCTACATGACAAAAGATCTTCGTTATACCCTGAAGATCCAAACAACGCAACATATTGTGAACATTAGTCTGGGCACAGTATTTTACATTTATCTCAGATCTCACCGTCAAATTTTGACGGGTTCTCACTAGTTAGGTTTATTTTGTAAAACTAATTTACTAATACTGGGTAAGTAAATAATTAAAAGCATATGGTTCAACTCCATATTGGTTCTAGAAATGAGTAAAAACATGTTACGCGGATAAAACGGCATTTGTCGACGCCCCGCACAGCACTCGCCAATGACCGCTATCAAAACACTTTTGTTGTTCACGGGCGCTCCCGAGGCAGCAACCTTGCGTACGTCTCCAGTGTTGGAACAGCAGTAATCTAGATTTATTCTGTGAATTTCCTGCCGCCTTCACGCCACCAATTTACTCCTACTCTTCCTGCCTCCGCCCCTCGCTGTTGGGACTCCGCGCCGGCAGGGAAGGGCCAAAGCCCAAGCAAATTCTGAGGCGAAGATTCTAAAGCGTTACTGTTAAAATATTTTCATGATTATTTTCCGTTTTTATCGAGATACTTAGTTCACAATGAGGCATCAGTAATAAGTTCGCAATTTCTCCACGTTCTATCGAAAATCGGAACAAATTATGATCTTCGGGACTGCATATTCCGAAAGACATTTTGTGCGGAAAAATATATTAATGTTAAGAATAACTTTTACTTGATGACACGAGGTCAAGAGACAAAATTGACACGCATGTTTTCTCCAAAAGAAAACTCACCAGCCATGTCGACAAGAGGTTCGGAAGAGAAAGTGAGCGGTTCTCGTTTGAAGAAGGTTAAACGATGTTTGTAAACAACCACAATGAAAAAGAATTGCCCTCATTTAATCCAATTGAGAATTCTTTCATGTCTGGTGCGTGAGGTAATATATGTAGTCAGGGGATCTACATGATGAACGGAAAAAAAACAACAACCGAAAATCAACAAACAATTCTTACGGAATTTTTACATTCAACCTAATTTTTGTATTTGTATGCTATGCAATGAAAAGTTTACGTCCATCTCTCAGATCTGGAAGTACATGTCAGGGATCACTGGAAGTACATGACAGTGTGTATACTCCAGAGACGCAAAAATACAAGCGAAAGGCTTTTGTTTTTCGAAAAGGTATAAGAGAGAATCCTTATGTAATTTTAATATTTACAGGGGTTTAGAAGAATTTATTATGAACAGGAAGTTTGTAAGGATACTTAACTCCGGTGGTGGGGGTATGTGTGAAAAGCGTCAGCAGCTAATCTCACTCACTTAGCTTCAGCAAACATTTTTAAACAATTATTTGCTCAAAAACTGTTCCAAATACTTTCATTAATTTTTTTCCTTGTATATATCACTGGACAGTAAAAGAGTAGTGCTGGTTCAATTTGCGACAAACTCTTTGCATGGTAAAAAATTGTGAAAATTATCATTGCAAAAGTGTAATATTGATGATAGAGATTTTTTCTTAAATAAAATTTGTTATAAAAGAATAAATATTTAAAAAGTTGCATGTACAATTTTTAGACGAATCAAGTAGCTTTTCGCGTAATTTTTGCGTGAAATTAATGCAATTTATAAAAGAATGTTTTCCTAACTCCAAATATTTTTCTTTTCACGAATAGGGTAAAGGACGCTTAAAAATGACGCGGATCTAATTTCCGTTTAATTACCTGAATTTTCGAAAATTTGGAATGTTATAAACATTGCAAGAAACCAGAAAGGTCGGTGAAGTTGTGTTAAGCTGAGTGCGACTGTGAAGTAGCGGTAATGAGCCTCTGGGGTCGACTTGAAAAACCTTAGTTCGAATCTCGGCGCGGAGAAAAAATGTTTGCTGGTAGGAAACACTTTTGCAGGTTTATATAGGTATAATATTGCGTAGGCCTTACAAATAATGCGAGAATACTATGTGTTGTAACACCACTAATTTGATTTGAGAACCATTTCTTTATCAAGTACAGATCAATTTTGATGAAAAAAGAAAACTCCAGCAGTTGATGTTACTAGGAAGTCGAGGCGTCAATGGGTTTAACAACTACGACGTTCAGGGGCAACACTCGAGTCGATAAAACGAATAGATGAGAACGAGGCGAGCGCGTTGGTGCACTTGACCGCGAGCCTCTACCGCCGCTCCCCCCTCCCACTGAACATTCCGGCCAATCAGGCAGTGGGGGCACTATTGGGCTCCCGTCTGGGCGCGTGCATCTGGCAGCGCGATATTTCTTCCTCCCCAATCTACAGTCTAGCGTCTTGGCCTTCGCCCTCATTAAATACGCGTTATCTATTTCTTTCCATTCTTTTTCCGAACTTCACGGAATCCGAAAACTCTCATAAAATGTCTGTTTCCTACTTCTTATCCTCTCGTGCCACGTTATTTATAAAATATTTTTGTATTTTTCGTTGTAAATTAGGCTACGAAACACACACTCATGTACCGTTCCACTTCCTCCCCATACGCGATGCTTAAAGCAGCATACAGCATAATTCCATTTACGGGTTTTTCACTTTGACCGTTTCAGACTTAACGTATTTTCTACACTTCTTCCTTTGCATCCTTGTTCTGTATTCATTATTTCCGCCCTTGACCAGACCGCCCCTACCCTCTTCGTCTCTGTGAGTTTGGCGTAGTATCTATTAACCTTTCCTCTCTCTCTCTCCTCTCCCTTCCTCACACACACTCTTTCTCTCTCTCTCGCACACACTCTTTCTCTCTCTCTCTCTCGCACACACACTCTCTCTCTCTCTCGCACACTCTCTCTCTCTCTCTCGCACACTCTCTTTCTCTCTCTCTCTCTCGCACACTCTCTTTCTCTCTCTCTCTCGCACACTCTCTTTCTCTCTCTCTCTCTCGCACACTCTCTTTCTCTCTCTCTCGCACACTCTTTCTCTCTCTCTCTCGCACACTCTCTTTCTCTCTCTCTCTCGCACACTCTCTTTCTCACACTCTCTCACACAGTCTCTCACACACTCTCTTTCTCACACTCTCTCACACAGTCTCTCACACACTCTCTTTCTCACACTCTCTCTCCTCTCTCCTCTCACTCTCCTCTCTCCTCTCACTCTCCTCTCTCCTCTCACTCTCCTCTCTCCTCTCACTCTCCTCTCTCCTCTCACTCTCCTCTCTCCTCTCACTCTCCTCTCTCCTCTCACTCTCCTCTCTCTGCTTTATTCTCTGCCCCTCGCCTTACCCCTCGCTCTCCCCCGACCTATCTCTCTGCTTCTCTCAGGGCCCCTCTATATCTCCTTATCCTCTCACTCTTTTCCTCTTCTCTCTTTGCTTGCTCGCTGTCTTGTGTCCTCTCCCCTCCGCCGTCTTCTGTCTGGCACGTGTAGCTGCTGCTACCTTCGCCGCTATTTCGAGAACGTAGAGTCAGCCGTGGATGCTATCCAGTGCTGCACTGTTTGCTGCTTTATGCTGACTATCGGCAAGCTTCTCGCCATGACCCTGCCCCATGCTCTCTCCTCCGAACTTCTCTACGATCCATTTAACAGCAGGAGTTCTCTGAAGAAACCAGAACCTTCATTCGCCCGGATCCATTTCGAGGATTCTCTTCTTGAGTGTCCCTTGCAAATATCAGATCATTTATTTTCATCTTATTCTGAAAATTTGCTTAGTCAAATTGCGTAGCTCTGTTTTGCGTTAAAAATAATTTTATTTACACATGTTATAAACATGTTATAAATTTCATACGAATTCGTTGGAAACTTTTGAAGAACTATCCTTTCAAAGAAAGAAAGAAAGAAAGAAAGAAAGAAAGAAAGAAAGAGAGAAAGAAAGAAGTAAAGAAAGAAAGAAGGAAAGAAAGAAAGAAAGAAAGAAGGAAAGAAAGAAAGAAGGAAAGAAAGAAAGAAGGAAAGAAAGAAAGAAGGAAAGAAAGAAAGAAGGAAAGAAAGAAAGAAGGAAAGAAAGAAAGAAAGAATGAATGAAAGAAAGGAGAGAAGGAAAGAAAGAAAGAATGAATGAAAGAAAGGAGAGAAGGAAAAAAGAAAGAAGGAAAGGACGAAAAAAGATAGAAGAAAAGGAGGAAAAAAGATAGAAGAAAAGAAGGAAGGAGAGAGAAAACAAAGAGAAAGAAAAGAGTTAAGAGAAAAAAGAAAGAGAGAAAGAAAAAGGAAAGAAAAAAGTTAAGAGAAAAAAGAAAGAGAGAAAGAAAAAGGAAAGAAAGAACTAAAGAACGAAAGAAAGGAAAAAAGAAAGAATGAAAGGAAATTATGCGTTAAATACAAATATTTTGCATTGATTAATTTGAGTATTAAAATAACAAATACGATATAATTGAAAATTCCTATATACTGAATTAAATGTGTTTTAATAATTAATGATAAATTACAATTGGTTGGAGTGATAGTCTTAATGCGCCCTTTGATTGCGGCCCTCAAACCACCACGTTTCTCAACCGTACTCTCAAATTTCAAAATTTGTTTTTGCCGATTTTTCAGATCGACACATTCATTTCTATCATGATCGTAATTTCTGTACACTGTGAGGAATGGACATACGAGTTTAACGGAAGAATGTTTTGAAAAATTTCTGGGAACACTCAACCAACTGGACGAAGATTGATATATTCTTGTATGATACAGAATGCGTTATTAATGTGACATACCAAAAACGACGGACATTTGATTTAGGCAAATAAAGGTCGAAATGTTGTAGATATTGCAAAAGCCGTGGGTTTCTATAGTGCAGATACGCAGATGACACCGTAGCAACGCGAGTTCGTCCTGAGATGTGGGTTTCTATGGTGCAGATACGTAGATGACACCGTAGCAACGTGCGGGGGGACACAGTAATAACCGGGAGAGCTGTGAAGTAAAAATGCAGGGTGCACTGTAGCAACGCGAAACAACGAGTTCGTTTGGAGGCAAGTGCAAGGTGCACTGTAGTAACGCGAAAAAAAACAATAGGGAGAAAAACACAGCGAGCTTTGAAGGGAGGACAAGATTGGGAATTCCGACTCGTGTTGTGGTGGTGAGCGGATCGCTTGCGCGTTTTTTCTTGAGGTTAATTATCAAATCGAGACTTGTGATATTTCGTGAGAGTGAACATTGAACTTGAACATAGAATATTTGCGCATTAGATGTACAACTGGAACTTGTAAAATTTACGTGTTGTACCATTGCAAACTCTGACTCACAGTGGAGTTACAAGATTTGACTTAGAAATGTTACCAGTGAATTGTGAGTTGCCAGGTTAGGTGATTGAAAATAATATTAGAGGGATATTATTCCGACCTGGGAAAGTAATCAGTTTGAAATAGGTGCCCACCTGAGGCGCAAGATAAAGAGAATAGGCAGTGTTTGTGAATTGGTTGGAGGAAGTTTCGAATTGGTCGCTGATCATCGTGGACTTCGACAAGAAGGAAGATTGGTCTACTCTACGTGGCGACGTGCGCACGAAGAGGCAAGAAAGGATAAAAAGTTCTTTAACGTTATTATTGCAATAACGAGAAAAATGGTCATGACCTAACGATAAATTGTAATAATTAATGATAGTTGATAATTTTGGCACGCATAATCTATATATCTATATCTATATATATAAAAGAAAGTCGTGTTAGTTACACTATTTATAACTCAAGAACGGCTGTACCGATTAGGCTGAAAATTGGTGAGCAGGAAGCTTAGAGACAGGAGACGGACATAGGATACTGTTTATCCCGTTCGACAGCGTTCCTGTGTGAGAACGCACGTTTTTGCACTTTTCGCGTGATTTTGCACGTTTTCCCGTGATTTCGCATGTTTTCGCGTGATTTCGCACGTTTTCGCGTGATTTCGCGGGTTTTCGCACGTTTTCATGCGTTTTCGCACGTTTTCACGCGTTTTCGTATGTTTTCGCGCTTTTTCGCCTACGTTTTCTGTGCAGAAGCGTTCTGCAGCGGAGAACAAGCAAGCCAACAAGCAAAGATACAAATGAAGCTAATAAAAGTGTGTTAAAAAGTGAAGTGAAGTATAATTAGATAGATTTTTTAATTATCTATTTAATATCAGAGCGTTTTTTCAAAATTATTCTTTGTTTGAGAGAAAAACACAAATCTGCAATTGCTTTATTATCGCGAGTGCAACAAGAATAGTACAGTTTCTCACAGTGAGTGTGACGCGAGAAAAAGATGGGACCGGCTGTTAAGGCGGAACAGAGTTCGCCGGGTCAGCTAGTATATATATAAAAGAAAGTCGTGTTAGTTACACTATTTATAACTCAAGAACGGCTGTACCGATTTGGCTGAAAGTTGGTGAGCAGGAAGCTTAGGGCCAGGAGATGGACATAGGATACTGTTTATCCCGTTCGACAGCGTTCCTGTGTGAGAACGCACGTTTTTGCACGTTTTCGCATGTTAGCGGTCATTGTTGCCTGTTGTAACCCATTGTTGTAACGCCGCACTGATAACAGAAGGCGATAATGATAACCGCCTTTCGTTCGCCGTTATCTATATATATAAAATAAAGTCGTGTTAGTTACACTATTTATAACTCAAGAACGGCTGTACCGATTTGGCTGAAAGTTGGTGAGCAGGAAGCTTAGGGCCAGGAGACGGACATAGAATACTCTTCATCCCATTCGACAGCGTTCCTGTGTGAGAACGCACGTTTTCGCGTGATTTCGCATGTTAGCGGTCATTGTTGCCTGTGGTAACCCATTGTTGTAACGTCGCACTGATAACAGAAGGCGATAATGATAGCCGCCTTTCGTTCGCCGTTATCTATATATATAAAAGAAAGTCGTGTTAGTTACACTATTTATAACTCAAGAACGGCTGTACCGATTTGGCTGAAAGTTGGTGAGCAGGAAGCTTAGGGCCAGGAGACGGACATAGGATACTGTTTATCCGGTTCGACAGCGTTCCTGTGTGAGAACGCACGTTTTCGCGTGATTTCGCATGTTAGCGGTCATTGTTGCCTGTGGTAACCCATTGTTGTAACGCCGCACTGATAACAGAAGGCGATAATGATAGCCGCTTTTCGTTCGCCGTTATATCTATATATACT
>BLKR01012132.1:0-23280 GCA_011170035.1 Teleogryllus occipitalis | reverse complement strand
AAGCCACTCCTTGCCCAAGCCACACACCGCCTACGTCACCTGCTCGTCCACGCCACTCCTTCGCCCACGGACTCTCTCCCCCAAGCCACTCCTTGCCCAAGCCACACCCCGCCTACGTCACCTGCTCGTCCACGCCACTCCTTCGCCCACGGACTCTCTCCCCCAAGCCACTCCTTGCCCAAGCCACACACCGCCTACGTCACCTGCTCGTCCACGCCACTCCTTCGACCACGGACTCTCTCCCCCAAGCCACTCCTTGCCCAAGCCACACACCGCCTACGTCACCTGCTCGTCCACGCCACTCCTTCGCCCACGGCCTCTCTCCCCCAAGCCACTCCTGCCTAAGCCACACACTGCTTCATGTCACCTGCTCGTCCACGCCACTCCTTCGCCCACGGACTCTCCCCAAGCCACTCCTTTGCCCAAGCCACACACCGCCCTTACGTCACCTGCTCGTCCACGCCACTCCTTCGCCCACGGACTTCTCTCCCCTAAGCCACTCCTTGCCTAAGCCACACACCGCTCACGTCACCTGCTCCGTCCACGCCACTCCTTCGCCCACGGACTCTTCTCCTGCCACTCCTTGCCCAAGCCACACACCGCTTCCATTACGTCACCTGCTCGTCCACGCCACTCCTTCGCCCACGGACTCTCTCCTCCAAGCCACCTCCTTGCCCAAGGCACATCTCTCCCACACTACCTGCTCGTCCACGCCACTCCTTCGCCCACGGACTCCCTCCCCCAAGCCACTCCTTGCCCAAGCCACACCCCGCCCACGCCACCTGCTCGTCCACGCCACTCCTTCGCCCACGAGCTCTCTTCTCCAAGCCACTCCTTGCCAAGGGCACATCTCTCCCACACTACCTGCACCTCCTCGCCACTCCTTCGCCCACAGAGTCCCTCCCCCTAGCCACTCCTCGCCCAAGCCACACACCGCCTATGCCACCTGCTCGTCCACGCCATTCCTTCGCCCACGGACTCTCTCCTCCAAGCCACTCCTTACCCAAGGCACATCTCTCCCACACTACCTGCGCTTTGATCGCCACTCCTTCGCCCACAGAGTCCCTCCCCCTAGCCACTCCTCGCCCAAGCCCCACACCGCCTACGCCACCTGCTCGTCCACGCCACTCCTTCGCCCACGGACTCTCTCCTCCAAGCCACTCCTTCCCCAAGGCACATCTCTCCCACACTACCTGCTCTTCCTCGCCACTCATTCGCCCACAGAGTCCCTCCCCCAAGCCACACACCGCCTATGCCACCTGCTCGTCCACGCCATTCCTACGCCCACGGACTCTCTCCTCCAAGCCACTGCTTCCCCAAGGCACATCTCTCCCACACTACCTGCTCTTCCTCGCCACTCCTTCGCCCACAGAGTCCCTCCCCCAAGCCACTCCTCGCCCACGACATCCCTCTCCCACACCCCCTGCTCGCCCATGCCACCACTTCGTCCACGGACTCACATTTGCACATTTCAGTGGATCTGTATACTATTTAATTTGTGAGTAGAAGTTTTTCAAATTTCTTCAAATGAAGTTTTTCGAAAACTCAATAGATTTCTCTGAAAAAGAGCTTCAAAGTTCGCATTTACAGTTACGCTTAAGGCCATTTTCTTAAAGACGGCTCAACATTTTTCAATGAAAATTGCTATTTAGGGCAATTTTTTAGTCTTCTTTAATATTTTTAAAGTAATATTTCGGTTCTACTTTTTGGAAACCGAAAAGTTGAGAAATTTTCAAAAAAACTATACTTTGGGTGGCGATAGATGGCAGCTGGCCAAAAGTAAGGGCAAGATTGTACAGTACCAGTCCTCACTAAGGAAATTAGAAAAGTTTACTACGAGAAAGTCTATACCATTCTGTAGCACCTCTGATTTACTTTCTCATATACTACAACGTAGTAGAATGTTATAGTATATTTTGAATTTAATTGTATAAAGTCATTTTCAATTAAGAGTATGTAATTTTCATAAATTGAAGAAATGTTTTCTTTGAATTTATCACACTGCGTTTGATTAGGATTTTGGTATGTCATGGCTGAAATGTCAACACGACAAAAGTTAGAATACAATATTATGAAACGGTTTCCGTTAACACGAGAAAATATGTCCAGTTGTATCATTACTAGTTGTAGTTGACATTTATTCTTTGTTCTCTTTAAACATACTGAAACATTAGAACGAAACATTAGTAGGCAAATCATGTAATGCAAATTTTGAAAATTAAACGATGTAATATAACTTGTTTAGTCAGTTCGCCCTAGTTCCGATGCTGGCAGACGCTCGATAGCTTTATTGCCACCCTAGAGTTGTTCCATCTGCCGCGGTTCTCCTTCCTTCATTCTGCCTTCTCATCCCCTCCCCTCAGAGAGCCCAGCAGTTGTAAAACTCGTTATTCTCGCCCCCAGAAGTTTCTCGTGGAGCTGTAGCGGAGCGGAGTTTTGCAAACTGAGATGATGCTCACAAGGAAGAGAATCCTCTAATCCAAACATGGGGGAATTTTAAGTTTTTCTCTGTTCGGTAGAAACCCATTGACTGTGGCTTAATGTTCTCTAGGAATATATGTTGCTTCAAAGCAGACAGCTTTGAAATAAGCGTGATTTATAGCTGATGAAAATGAAATAAGAAAGGATAATAATTATTAATAATTTTTAATCAATAGTAAACGAACAAGAATGTGAAAAGTACAACATTCAAAAGTTTAACGTAAGTATGCATACAAATATGTCTTTCGACAAACATTGAACTTGACGGACACATAGATCACCTAATTTTATTCTTTACCCCTTTTTAAAATTCTCCTTACTCTTTATCCTTCTATAATTTTTGTACAGACAAAATTCTGTGTCACATTATTGCTGAAGTTTTCATTGAAACATCGTAATACTATTAGAATGTTAATTAGTAGATGTAAAATGATCACTGTAGTTTGTGAATGTTGATTTCATACGTATTAATTTCTACATTATAACAATTTTATGCTATTATTTAAGTGAGGGCGTCATGATATATTCATTCTAACTTCTAGATAATTAACTTGCTGTAAAATATGTTTGTATTGTATCTATTAGTATGGTGATTCAGAAACAATCCAGTCAACAGAAGGTAGACGCATGCATAGAACATTCTTTCATACTGAACAATTTCATATTAAACAATTTCTGTACTCATTATCACAGTATTTGTAATGATTCTCCTCCTATTACAAAAAAAATTAATATTTTTTGCAGATTGTAATGAGTTTTAACTGACGTTTTTAAGCTGCATTTTGCCGCGTCGGCACTTAAAAACCACTAATATTTATGAACATTTGCATATTTTGTTAATTTTCTTTTCCATATTCAGTAAGTCAAATCAATCTGTGAAATGGAATACACCGTTAAAAAACGAAATATAAAATAATTGAAAAAAAGGTGAATTGAAGGACGAAAGCACATCTTGAATTGACGGCGTAATTAACTTTAGAGTCGTGATTATGTATTGTAATTTGAAAAAAATATTTTAAAATACGAATGTCTTCAAACATTCGTATTTTAAAATATTTTTTTCAAATTACAATACATAAACACGACTCTAAAGTTAATTACGCCGTCAATTCAAGATGTGCTTTCGTCCTTTACATTGTCACATTATGTGTTATTTAATTTTACCGCCTAACTGTACGTGTGAATTCCGAAGAAGCAGTTTGGTAGAAATACAGCTGATTCTCTGCAAAGCAGAGTAAGAGCCACGACCAGCTGTCGAGAAGCACTTTGTCCCAGCCAGACATTGCACACTACACAGGCGCCGTGGCCTCCTGCTCCAACTGCTCTGCAGCTCTACAAGGGAGCGCGCTTCCAGAACACAGGTCAAAACCCTGTAGCACTCGGAGAACAATTATTTAGATTAAAAGTATATTTCAATCGATCAAACTGTGAAAATACATTATATTAGGTGAATAAACACAAAGCACAATTGGATGAACAGAGTGCTTATTTAATTCGATTAAAAAGGTGGAAATCAACTTCATAATGTGAATAAAAGTAAAACGCGATTGAGTGAATAAAATAACTTTTTTGATTAAACATTTTACATTTCTCGTTTTTGAACTGTTCATCGTTTCGACCAGACTATTTTTGCGACAAATGTAGCAGTACGTTTTACTTAAACAAGGAATTATTACTAGTTGAACTCGTGGGATATTTTGCGTTTCGTGCGGTTCGATTGAAAAAGTGCGCTTTACATTACAACTAGTTTGGCATGGCGCCTCCGGCAGATTTTTTGTGTGAAAAGGTTTATTTGTGCTTTGCAAGTTCATGATATAAATAAATTTTACACGTAATGTAGTTGCCCGGCTTGTTCATTTTCGGGCATAGAAATGTACATGAAAAAATACGGATTAAAATACTTGTTTACATGTCTTTTCAATTACAAAATGGTGTTTAATTTTTGTTAATTTGATAAAAAAACAGTAAAAATTCATCTAAATGTCAGAAAGCCAAATAACAATTAACAGATTCACCAATGTATTCATAGGTGTATTGAAACAATAAAAATAGTGATTGTGTAGAATTCTTGCAGAATATCCTAGAGGGAACCGGCTAGGAATTGTGACACTTTTCTATAGATTTAAAAATGATGTCATTTAAGACAGTTATTGGAGGGATGAGTACAAAAATATTCCTTAATTTTGTGCTTTTTTATAAGTGTATGCATTTCAACTGATAATCTGTAAAACGTATAATACGCTTCTTACAATGAATATAATTTTTCTTTCTCTTGAATCTTTTTCTTCATCATTTTTCAATAATTACCTTAATTTGATTATCTGATACCAATTGCTCTTTTTCTTTTGTGTCACATAGAGACAAATTAATGTACACAATGAAGTTTTTCAAAATTTTCTGGTGCATCTTTTATGTGTTTCTGTGAACACTCTGTCGGACTCTGGTAACGAAAAAAATGAATAAATCCTGTTGCTAAAATTAGGAAAAAATACTCTAACATGTGGTGTAGCCAGAATCCATATTTGTTGGTATCTGAAATCGAAAAATTGATTGTCCGCGAAACGTCTTTATCTGTCCGTCCGTCTGTTGTCAACGCTAGCGCCTGAACTGTTCTGTCTATTGTCTTCAAAATTGATATTCCTTAATCGAATGAACTCATGGCTTCGGGAGTTTCAAAAGGATATCTTGATTTTTGAAGGTACTTCACATGAAGCCTCAAAAACATTCAAAATTTTTTCAAAAATGTCACCAAATTCTTTCATGAAAGTTTGCCTTCAGATAGCGTCAAGAACGCTAAAGGTGGTAGTCTCATGTTCGTTTAAATGAGAGTGTTTTAAATTGAAAAAGCGCAATTTTTTGGGCGTCGCAATTTTTCACATCTCTTGCTGGATTTGTAAAACGTATGTACAATCAAATCAAATGTTGTCTTTCTGTGTATCTATATGAATCGATTACGTAAACTAATCAATCTAACAACATGAAATTTAAATGCATTATAACCAGTACCCATGGGACCGACTTCGATATCTTTAGGGGATGACCGGAATGGGTGGCTCGGGGCATCAACTGATGTCATTTCAGTGCCACTGACGGGGAGGTCTTTGTTTCGAGTCCTAACGATGTCAGGATTTTCGACACTAACTAGATCGCTAGTTCGATATATGTCGCTGTGTGGAGAAGAATTATAGCTGCCGGCTGCTTTGATCGGTAATTTTCCGTGGTTTCTCTGATCAATACCGGCGAACGCGGGAGCAGAACCCTACAAAACGGGCCACAGACCGTGTGACATCTTTTCTTTCTATTCCTTGTCCTATTCCACCGTTTACTTCCACACTCTTACTCTCACATTCATCACACTATCATACACATGCCGGGAGACGGGTGGGGAGCTTAGAGCTTGTCCCGGCTGGGACGATACCCCTTTGGTAGGAGGCACCTGGTTGGGAACAACGCGGCTAGTCCATTCTAGGTAGGCGCCTGATTTAGCCATCTAGGGGTGGTAAAATCACTGCTACCCCCGAGCAAAACGCGTGCACTAGACTTACGGTACTAATGTCCTTAGCAGTTGAAGCGTCCGGAATCATTATCAATCAGTCCACCTGACAGCTGTCAGTCCGTCTGTGGAGAACTTTAGTTCCTAAACCGTTCAGCCGATTTTCTCCAAAACTGATATTCCCTGATCAATCTCATCGGATTTTAGGAGTTTCTAACGGATATTTTGATTGTTGCGAGGTTTTTCGATGAATCGGGCTTATTATGCCTCCGCCTGAATTCGATCCATGCGACGCTTGCGTGGCGTAGTGGTATGAGTGCTGAGGATTTGAGTTCGGGTCTCGAAGCGGAAAAACAGCGAGCGGTAGCTCAGTGCATCAACTGATGTCACTGCAGCGCCCCTGCCCGGGAGGTCCTAGGTTCAAGTCCTGACGGCAGCAGGATTTTCGACACTAGCTTTTCAGCTAGGTAGAATTCAGTCGCTGTTTGGAGGAGAATCCTAGCGGCCGGCTGCTCTGATCGGTAGTTTTCCGTGGTTTCTCCAATGAAAACCAGACGACTGCAGGAGCAGTACCCTAACAAACGGGACACAGACCGCGCGCGATCTTTCCTTCCTCTTCCTTGTCCTATCCTCTCCCCTTACACGCACACACACACACATTAACATGCACTACATTACCACATATTCCGAGAGATCGGTTGGGAGCTTATAGCTTGTCCCGGCTGGGGCGGTGCCTCGCTTGTGGGAGAGTCCTGGTTAGGGGGAAACCCCACTAGCCGACGGTATGTCGGCGCCGGATCTCGCCATCCAGCGGGGGAAGATCACCGCCATCTCCTGGGAAAAACATGCGCTACACTTACGGGATTAATGACCAAAGCAGTTGACTCGCCCGGAAACACGAAAAAATCAATCAATCGATGCGGAAGAAAATTTGCTGGCTGAAAACACTTTTGCTGGTCTATGTAATAGTATAATATTCTGGAGTGGAATATTGTAATAGTATAATAGTGCGGATAGTATGTATTTAGAAACAGTAGGAGAAAGTATGTGTTTGGTAGGACCACTTGTTGTCTTGTTCCATTAGTGCGTACGTGGTTTGTCCTATTTCGGCCGCCGTGTCGCCGTGCCGCGCCGCGCCGCACCGCGCCGAATAGCGTGGCTAGGGGGCTTTTTTTTTTCAAATTTGCCCCCTCCACCTTCTCTGGCGATGCGGGAATATATTCAACATACGGTATACATTTAACGCTCCAGCATTTCTGCTAATGGAGCTAAAGGGTGGACAATAACTTAAACTAATAATTGAATGAATGAATGATTGAATGAATGCCTTATTTTACGCGGCGAGACTCAGGCCATTCTTCCGTCTGACCACGCAAATTTCGTTACGCTCCTTTCACCTATTAGGGGAGAAAGAAGATATTACTTGGGCGACGAAACAGTTTGAATTTTGCTGAGAGGCTTCATTTAGGCTTGAGGATCTTTTACATGCAGTAAATCTGCTAACATGGGACAGCCGGCTTCACTTCCCCTCCGAAGAAAGGCGTACGAAGGATTTTTTCGCCCTTAAAAATCCACGGCTTCGATCGGGTTTGAACCCGCGAACTTGGGTATAACAGCCCGTTACACCATCCCCGCCGCTTAACTTAAACCTCAATACATTAACCCACTTTGGGCGAACGTTGATTTAAACAATATTTTTTGAATATATTTCTTTAAAAAAGAAAACGTTCTTATGATAGTTCTGATTTTCTTCACCCGGGGCGCCACCTACCTCTAGCTATTGCAAGTCGCGTTGCAGGTTCGCCCGCCAGCTCCGCAAGGCGCGCGCGCGCCGGCCGAGGAAACCTAATATTTGGGAAGCCTCCGCTCTGACGAATGGAGGAAATTGCGCGGGGGTTCGTAAATGTCGAGAGCGTCGACCGCCTTCTGCAAGGCAAGAACAACACCGACGTGGAGCGTATTTGAATTTTAGGAGGAGATTCGCGCTTTTATTATTATTGTTTTATGACCTTTCTCTCCTCACCCAGCGATGCGTTTGTTCGTGGATGTTTTGCTCCACGTGAATCCATGCTCTCACTTATTGCTACGGTTGATAATCAACAAGTTGTTTGAGATGTGGGAGTATTTGATTTTTGAAAGGGAAAGTGGGTGTGAATTTGGAGCATGTGCAAGGAAGATAGGGGTCGTCCACAATTTAATATTTCACCGAATAAGGAATCGGTATAACAAAAACCTTACGATTATTGTGAGTTATCATAGGTATTTTCTTTTCTTTTAATTAGTAAGATAAAGTGTTTAGTTACAATTAAGACGTACAATAAAGTATATATATATATATATATATATATATATATATATATATATATATATATATATATATATATATAATATTAATTTATTATCATCTAAGAGTTTCCTTACTGTGGACACATTTTGTAATTTTAAATTAAAACCGAATGTTACTGGTTGTACCACATTTGTTCTGAAATAAAGTTTTAGACATTAAGAGTATTTTAGACACTACCGCATAGACATAAAAACATGCTTAAGAAACAAAATTGTGACTATCCCAAACGTAACTAAATAAAGGAGATCATTCAAAAATTGTTTTCTCTTTCGCATAAACTTTATTATAATATGCTTCACATCGAAAAGTCAGATCTCATTTTTATAAATAAGATAATTTGTTGTGTTTTAGGACTAATAATATAATAATATATTATGAGCTTTGAGACAATTTTATTTAGTATTAATTTAACGTACCTTAATGTGAAATAGTCCTATTTCAAAGCAGGACGCAAACTCTTACTTTCCCCTCACCAATACAGTGAGCCTACAGTAATGAAATACTTGCTAGTGCATTTAAACATAATTTGAAAAGGAAATTACAACTCATTAATTGAATAAAACATCAAAATTTTGCATGCTTTAATTTTTTGTCTTCATTTTCTTTGAAGAACGTCAGAAAAAGTACGTCAGAAAAAGAGAATTAGGCCATTATAATTAAAATATCTTCAGTGGAAATGCAAAGAGATGAAACAAAAGAAAGGTGGTGTTGCATGAGAGAAAACATTGACGTGCGCACAAAATAGGTGGCAGGGGGGCAGTAGCTCCCTTGAAAAATTAGGAAGGGGGCCCCGTAGCCCTACGTAAAACAGTAAAACCTTGGTAGCACGAATTTGCTTAACATGAATTTCGCCGTAACACGAACAAAACTTTGGTCCCGGCAACGGATTACGGTAATACAAACAATACAGATAATACAGATAGTACAGAGTATGAAGGTAATGCAGATAATATTCGGATAACAAGTTTTTTTATAACACGAACTACAATTATTTCGGTCCCTTGGAATTCGTGTTAATGAGGGTTTACTGTAGTTATTTATGCACCAAGGGAATTACAAGGGTTCTAATAATCGAGTTGTAATAAAACGTCCGAGGGCCTTTTGCCCGAGAGCTTTTTGTCGCCTGAGATCTTTATAAGCAGTCAACGCCCGTAGTATAAATATAATTTAATATTTTAACTCACTTTATTAATTCAGATTTCCTTATTTTCTAATTAACTAGTTGTTAATTTGACTCAGTTTGACATTTCATATTTCCCTCCCATAATTTCGTTTCATAATTTCCTCCAAAAGAAAAAGAAAAGTTTTTCAATTTCCCTCGTAACCTCAAATCTTTCGATCCAGACCCATTATGCAGTGTGTATTGAGTTCCGCATCGAAGGCAACAACAAAGTATAACCTATCAGTAAAAAAATAAAAATATTCTATTTCTGTAACAATATTCCATTCCTTATTTTTTCTTAATTTAAGCTGATAATTTAGAGGATTGATACACATTTATTGAGGAAGAAGATCTTCAAACCATCTGGCCACTCTGTACATGTTTCAACACATTAATAATTAATATTAATAATTAATTGTTTCAATTATATTGTAATTTTTATAATTTAATTTTATTTTGTAATCTGTTTTTTATATTTTCTAGTTGAATAGAATTTACTCAGGACTCTTATTTAAAATAAAAAATATATTGACTTATACTTTTTTGCACTACTTATCTCCTATCTGACAGTAGGATATTTCCAAATAAAATTCAAGGAAGAGACATCATTCTATCCTGTCGCCACCGGTGTACCGCAAGGAAGTGATCTTGGAAGTGTATTATATACTATTCACGGTCGACCTACCTGTTTATACAGACATCACGACAGCTATGCTTGTAGCTGACACACTTTCTTAACCTCCCAGGAAAAGGATTTCGCAGTATCAGAAAAAATTCAAGAAACCCGCACTTTGCTGCAGGAATGGTTCAAAGAGTGGCTTATAATAAGAAACAAAAAAAAATCTATCCACGTGACGTTTTCTGCCAGACCAAACAGATGTCCTTCAATTAAAATCAATAACAAAGAAATACCACAGACAGATTGCGTAAAATACCTTGGTCTTGAACAGAAAATAACATGGAAGGCACACATCAAAAAGAAAGAATAGCTCTTGAAATCAAAATTAAGCAATACTATTGGTTTTTAGGGAAATAGTTGTTTCTCCTATTGGCTAATAAACTATTGATTTATAAATCAATATTAAAATCACCTGGACCTATGGAATACAACTTTGGAGCACTACGGTGAACTGGAACCTAGAAATATTGCATCAATTTCAATAAAAAAACTTTACGATGTCTTGGCAATGGCAATAGTTTGTTTCAATTAAAATATTGCACAATCACTTCATTGTACCCCCAATACACCGAGATGTCCAATTCAGTTGTCAAAAATATTACGAAAGCCTAGAAAACCACCCAAATTACCTAGCAATAAACTTACTAGACAATAGCCAAGATTTAGAAAAATTGTGCGGATTTCATCCTCTGGATCTCTTAAATTAGTTCGATCATTAATTGCCAGACATATAATCATATCCGATAATGATCACTTTAGCCTCTGATGTAATATTAATACTGTTATAATATTTTATATTTGTTTATTACAAAAAATGAATCCATGAAGGACTGTGAATAACCAGTTCTTTCACATACCATTGTAAATCACCTTCGTCAGTATATTTGCCTATTTTTCGGATGTAACAGATTGCAAATAAAAATACCTAAAATAAAAAATATGTCGAATGTAAATAAAAAAGGTTTGATAAAAAGAGGGTCCCCAGTGGGGTCTGGAAATATAGTTGCCCCTTCCTCTTGTTTTAGGCTGTGCATGCCTATGAAGAAAAGTTTATTTAATTTTAGTACATGTAAATGGAAACGATTGTACAGTTTTAATGAATCTATTTCTCGTAAGTACACTGGTCAATTTCTGTGATATGTGAGTACTAATTTCATTTACTAAAAATGTTCGATTACTTTTCTGAAGTTTTTCCTATATTTTTATTGCTTTGTTCTTGTTTATATTTACATGAAAGAAGCAATTAGATTATTTAGTCCAGGTACTTTGTGCGATTTCCATGAACGATGTATATTCTCATTATTAATAGTTGTGAATACGAATGTACTAATTTTGAAACTGTGCCACATATACTGCTACCAAAAGTAAATACAAGCAATTTCATATTAGCAAGATTCAAACAACTGTTTGATATTATCGATACGAATAACATAATAATAAAGGGACTACTTCTAGAAGATCACATCATGTTACAATTTGAATTGGAGACACATTCCTATGTTCATAAATGAAACAAAACATAAAGTACGATAAGGTTATTTTATGCGAGTACATTGCCAAAATATAAAAGTTGACGTTTTAGTAGTTATGATGTCTTGATTATTTTATGTGAATATAGCGTGTTGTCGCATATTAATAGGTAGAGGGGATAAATTAAATTCGAAGATAAAATAATAGAAAATTATTGAAAATATTACAAGTTAGTAATAAAATTTACTTTACATCGATTCCTTTTTACTAATAAATACCTATTCTTTGTAACGAGTGGCATTCCGATAGAGAGATGCCAGTGACTCTTTGTGACCCATCTCTGAAGACCGTTTAAGCAGAGAGGAAAAATCCAGAGAAGCGAGAATGCAACGCCGCCACGAGAGGGGAGAAATTATCGCCGATAGCGGAGGTGTGGATAAGGGCCGCAATACCGCGCAGTGTGCAACATGGAACCGAGTTAATGGAACGGTCCCTTGAGAAGAGCGTAGGCAAGTGAGAGGCGGTTAGATTGTATGGTTCGATTTTAGCCTCACAACAGCGTCGGGAATCGCCGAATCTCCTCGAAATTGAGGTCATGGGCCTCACACATGCCAATTTGCTCCTAAATAGGCTTTTGTCCATTCGATTCTTATCGAGGGCTCGTTGCCGGCTCCGATACTGCGAATGCATCGCGTCCTCCACCACCTCGCCGATAGGGGAAACAGTGCAGTCTCCCGGAGCCGTTCTCCCTCCCCAGCAACGGCTCAGTGGAGGTCACGTTCATCGCTTTGCCCGAAGATATAGAGCAAATGCGGCGAAAGCGAACGGGGCGAGCGAGGAAAGAGATCTGGTGGCGCGGAGGGGAAGCGAGGGCTTAGTAGAAGCCGAGAGGGCGTGAAGGCGAAAAACCCGCCGCCCCCGCCCCCGCTCCCGCCCCCGTCCTGGGCTCTGCCTCCCGCCGCGCCGCTCCCCGCACAGTGGGTTGCTTCAGGAAGAGCATTGGGTCACATGCGACTCGCACACAGGACATAATAATAATAATAATAATAATAATAATAATAATAATAATAATAATAATAATAATAATAATAATGAAAATAATAAAAATAATAATAATTATAATAATAATGAAAATAATAATAATAATAATAATAATAATAATAATAATAATAATAATAAAAACCCATGTGGTATCCGGGGATTTTTGTAAAATAGCTCCACGGGTAATCCCCCCTGTCGTAAGAAGCGACTAACTCCTTACCCGAATTATTGTGCCCTTTCGTGCCATCCAACACTTCCCTTCCCCCGAGGAGCCAACGGGTGGACTGAGCAGCTCCGAGGCCCCTGGTACCTATCCTAAGTAATTCTTTCCTTTGCTCCTTCGTTAAACCTACTCCCAGCCCTCACCTGACTCGGGGGAGGGTGAATGTCCAGGGTACCTGGTAGTAGGGTTTAAATGCTAGGAGAAGGTATAGAAAACCAATGATGGAGAGACGTCTAAGCAGCCGGAAGGCTTAGGAAAAAGTATCTGGTGAGCGCCAGAGCATGCCAGAAGTTTGGTGCTGGGCATGATAAAGATTAGACCGCTAATGGCCAGTTGTTTGATCAGCAAGCGCCGGTCTTTCAATAAGCTACTGCTGAATATAGGAGAGAGAGAGTAGCCCCCAACATCTCTCAGCTACCTCTGAAGTTGATATATTGCCGGTAACCCAGCTGACAACCATAGCTACAGGATAATCAAAGAAGCGCTTACAATGGCCAAGTATTAAGAATGAAGATTTGATGCGCTGTTACTTCAAAGCTTGCTACGTAGAAACCATGCGAATGGGATACAGGCAAAAATTGTGTAGGGAATTCATATCTATCTATCCAAGCATATATAAGAGTGAACACCATATTGCAGGTCAAGATAATAATAATAATAATAATAATAATAATAATAATAATAATAATAATAATAATAATAGTAACAACAGTAATAATAATAGTAATAATATACTACATATCAGATGACATTGTAGAAAGAGACATCTTCTACAATGTAGACAAGTGGGAAGTTACACCAGAGCAACCAAAACACAATTCAGAGTGGTCAGAAGAACGAAAATAGGCTTTCTCGGAAAGAATGAAAGCATATTGGAACAACAAAAAGAACCTAAAGAAAAAGTTTCTAATTATTCTCCACGCCGGGAAGTAAGGGAGATATATGGCGATTATGACGTATTCACAACATCGAACCTAGCTTTTTTGGTCCGTTAGAGATTTCGTTTGCCACTCAGCTGTAGAGACGATTGCTACTGAGACGAATTTACTAGAAAGGTACATCATTAATTTTACCCTGACCGCGAATAGAACACCGGACCGCCTCTCAGAAAGCTGGCACTCTTCCCGTGAGCTATTCGAAGTGCCAAAATATTAGTAAAAATTACAAATTTTATTATTAACTATGTGGTCAGTGTTTAGGTTTTGTAAGCTTACCTAGAATGGTTGAATGATTCGATAGGTAGATGATTAACAGTTGGGTACTAATACCACTACGATACCCCGTGAACATCAATAGAGGATGAACAATTTTGGCCCGCAAAATAAATTACAAAATACTTGAAAGAAAATTTTAAATATTTAAGTTACAAATACCAATGTACAACATTTATTTTCAGCAATTTATGTTAAAATACCTTGTTTTTGTGGCAAGGGCACATATATATGAACATTTTATACAGTTCTTTCCGCGGTGACATATATGACCACGTCCTAGTTTTTGATGAACTATTTCCAAATTCACTAAGTTGCAAGGAATGTACAACTTTTATGTCCACAACCAGATACTGAGTATAATTTCAACATGTTTATGAGCAGATCTGGCTGAAAGAGAATGCCGGGATTTCCACGAATGTATTATGCATGGCGACGGATTCATTTTTTCCCCTGAACATCCAATAAGAGTTAAAAGAAAACTATCAATAAGCGTAAAGAAAATTCTAATGATAAAATTCGAAAACAACAAATCATCAACTACTTACCTAAACAAACATAAAAGAAAAAATTCGCAGGAGCTCCTCGTTGATTCCCATTCTGTTGGTTTGCATCTGTTAAGAAGATATTACGTGAATGACGTGAATGAATATTACGTAAATGAATGACGATAAAATGAGAGACAGGGAAACTGGAGAATTGTCAGAATATCTGCCTCGAACCCCAAAGATGCCTTAGCCAAAGGGATAGTTGTGTATATACGTATTCGTGTGTGTCTGTGCGTGTATGTGTGCGTGTGAAGTGGGAGTTACCACACAAATAAAATTTCTAATAATGCCTAAGAGTAGAACACATGTAGTAATATAATACGAGTAGTATATAGAGTATTACAATACAAATATATTTGTGTAGGTCATCTAAAAATATCTGAATTTTTGATATTGAATTTTGCGAAATGTTACAAAACGTCTTCGTCAGCACAGCCTAGAAATATTCCTTGAAGAGGCGAGCGCCGTGAAAGGAAAGTCCGATGTGGCAGCTTGGTGCGTTTGCCCGCGTGCGGGGGCGTTCGGGCGCAGTGCTGCTGGGCGGGGGTTGGCCGGGGGTGGGCGGGGAGCGAGTGGCCCGAGTGGAAGTGGCGAACCCTCACAATGGCCGGCTTTCGCGCTGCAACCGCCCGCCGGCCCCGGGGGCCGAGCCGCGCGGCGCGCCGCGGCGTGGGGAAAAAAACGCCCGCCAGCCCGCCCGCGGACCGGTATCCGGCTATTCTCTCGCTTTCCGGCTTCTCGCCCATTCGACCGTCGCCCCTGCCCCCGCCTCCCCGCTACCGGCCCGGCCCCCGCCTCCGGCCGGCGGCCACGCGTCCACAGCGCGCCTACCCGTTCGCCTGTCGCCCGCCTTTTAAAGTAAGCCACCGGCTGCCGCCAGCCCCCGTTGACCCCGTTGTCGCCACCCTCACTGCCGTCCCCACCGCTACACCTCCCACGCTGCCCCCACCGCCACCTTTCCCTCGCCGCCCCCACCGCCAGCCCTCCCATGCTGCCCCCACCGCCACCCCTCCCATGCTGCCCCCACCGCCACCCCTCTCATGCTGCCCCCACCGCCACCCCTCCACATACTGCTCCCACCGCCACCCCTCCCATGATGCTCCCACTGCCACCCCTCTCATGCTGCCCCCACCGCAACCCCTCCCATGCTGCCCCCACCGCAACCCTTCCCGCGCCGCCCCCACCGCCACCCCTCCCATGCTGCTCCCACCGCCACCCCTCCCATGCTGCCCCCACCGCCACCCGTTCCATGCTGCCCGTACTGCCACTCCTTTCACGCTGCCCTCCTTTCACCGCCACAGGACTGCTTTTCCCGCCTTTCTCCGGCTTCACCTTCAACATCCGCCCTCACCAACACCTACGTCCCTCCTTCCTACATCCAACTCACGCCTCCCCGACCATTTACCATTTTCTCCTCCATCACGAGAGTCTACCGTCCACGATACTACTGTAGCTAGCCCTTTTCTACCTTTCCACCTCTACCCATCCCCCGACACTTCACTCTTTCCGCTCCGCCCCCTCGATCCAACTTCAGTCCAATCCCATCCCCGTCATCAACTCCCTGTCGCCCCGACTCTACAACAGTCCCCGGCCCACGTGCGTCATACTACTGCTGCCACCCCCGACAGTCATCGTCGTCGTCGTCGCCGCCGCCGCCGCCCACGGCCCACGGACCCCGGCCGAGGGGCGTCAAATTGTTCTAATTGAAACGTTTTCTCGAGACGCCGCCGAGCGGCGCTGCCTCGTCGCCGCCGGCCGGAGAGCGAACAGAAGGCGCGTTTGTGGACGGAGAAAAGTTGCGAAATGGCGTCGCAGGTGAAAGAAGCGGATTTCCACCGCTTGCGAATGGGTTGCAAAAGGAAACACCTTTTCTCTGTTGACTCAGAAAGACACTTTGTTTGGTACGTCGTCGTGCCGAATACATTCTTATCCAATTATTATGAGCAAACGTCTATAAACTTATAGGAATATTGCTCTTTTGTGATAATAGGCGGTACGTAATGTTTATGAAACAGAGTTTTTTTCTCGATAGAAAATAGTTGTTCCTCGAAATTATATGTAAAAATTATAAAAACTTTATATGATGCAGGCAACTAACATGATATAAACCTATACTATGTTTCTTACAAATTATTTCTCGTGGTGCACTATATTTTTGTCGGACGAGGACATCACAAAAGGAAGCGTCGAAGCCATGTACAAGTTAGCCAACTGCAAACGAACGAATGCAAGAAGGAGTCTAATGGGTTCAGCGACACAACGGCCACAGAACCTTCAGTTATGTTGCCAGCAATTGCTGTCACTTTGTCTCATTCTTAGGAAAATTCTTCTATACAGTGTACCCTTCCACACCGCTTTCCGCACCGCCTTCCGCACCATCTTCCACACCGCGCCGACAAACTTGGACACCCCTCGGCCTGGGGGAGGGCAGGGGGAGGGACGCGTTGACCAATCGCTAGCAGGTAGAACCACAGTTGTCTGTGATTGGTGCAACATCCCAAGGGGCAGAAAGAACGCTGTCTCAGGGGGAGGGGGCTAGTTCGTTTACGTACGAGACGGAAATATCGTCATATTTCCCTGCCGAAGGAGGTAGTTTGCCTGCGCGTACGCCACGACGAAAAAAATATTTCTAAGCGGGGTTTTCCGTCCAGAATGATTGTCTATAGACCAGTAAATATTTATATTTTAGCAACAATTATTCTAACTTTTAGTAATCGATTTGTAACTCCTGACAAACTGCTATTTTGAGATATTCATTTCAGGCACAATTGGCGGAGCCTTCCCGGCCGTTCTAACGCATATTTCGAATTTGTTTATAAAATTATAAATTGTTGCAAAATTGTTAATTCGCTGTTTTTGGTTCTGGGACATCGGGAGACTCTCCCCACTTTAGATTTGCAAAATTTGGAAATTGTTTATAAATTTGCAATTGTTGCAAATTTTTTTATTGTCTAATCTGAATGGCGTTTCAATGTGATGCAAAATTCCGGAATCCGTTCGGTGCTATTATATCTCGTTCTCGAGATATATGTAATTGTTTATAAGAAATTAACATCTTAGTAGACCCCATTTGTTTGCGCTTAATTCATTCGCGCTAGCAGAATAGCGTGGGATGGGCATACTGAAAAAACAGTTCTCCAATGCCGCGCTTTTGCCTGCCACATACGCTTAAAATGCACTTGCTTGTAAACAAATTCTGTGGCCAATTTAATTATGCTAAATTCGTATTTTTACGGCGAGTATGAACATAACTTTTATTTGGTTTTTATATTCTCTTTTAAGTCCTACAATTTTCAAGTCGATATATTTATCAAATAGGAAAGAAATTGATTATAAAAAAAATATGTTTCAAGGTGCATTACGCCCAAAGAATTGTTTCTGTTTTTCTATCAAAGGGGTGTTGAGCAACAGAGTAACTGTATTATTAATTTTTTAAGTCCCCTGTTAACACCGAGAGTCAGAAACTATTTGTTCCTCTTGTTTAACCATTACCATTAAAAATAGGGAAACATATTGCTTAGCTGTTTGCTATAAACTGCACTGGATTGGATGAAGGTAGTGTTAAGGTTTTCAAATACAGAAATATTCAATTTTGGGTTTTGAAAGATCACATGAGTAGAATCACACATCACAATTATTACACAAGTATAGAAATTTCTAAATAAACGTATATAAACTTTAAGTTAATTTTTTCAATTCAATTTATCATTCCTTTCTAAAACTGTTAATTTGATGATTTCATTGTATAATATTCAAATCAGAGCTTTATGTGCTAAATCTACGCATTGTTAATACATATTTTTAAACATTAATATATTTAATATACATTTAAAAGGTTTTTAGATTGGCGAACGTTTCAATGAAATTTCATGAATTCCTAAATGCTTGAAAATAAATACTTGTAAAATTAAATAATTGTAGCGTGTAAAAATATAACAAACTCACGTATTTGGTAAAACGAGTTGATATTACTAAAAGAAAGCAAAACAGATGTTATAACAATTCAAAGAGATTTAGCGTTTGTTTACAGTTTAGTAAATATCAATGCACTAGCATTTCCCAGTGAAAATACATAGAACGAACTTGGTGGTCAAGTGATATGACCTTCCCAACACAGACTACATTTCAGTATCGTCAGAGTTCGAAGGTGGTTTGTTGGCCGCCATTCTACAAATCTATCAAAACCTTGAATTTTGCACGACCATCTGTACAGCGAGAACGTAGCGGTTTATTAAACGGAAACGGGCCACTCGAGGTATCTAATGTGCACTCTTTGAAAACGTTTAACCATTATAAACTATCCTCTAAGAAAAATATCAAATAAACAATGTTAAAGGTCACCAGCTTAACATTGCCTTTACTATTTGAATGTTTTCAACATCCCCAAAACCAACAGAAAACCCATGTTTTTACAGGTTATTATAAAACCAATTCAATAAATATAAGCATTTATTCACGTTATTATTTTTAAAACACTCAAATATCTACGATGTTATTTGATTCATGTCTTCATCGAAGATCTGAGATTAAAAAACTGATAAGCAGAGAAAATTAAAGTAATTTTGAGTGATTGATGAAGTTGAATGATCAAACGAAAAACAAAGTTTCTTGCTTCATATAATGCTATCGTGTTTAACAGACATGTAATTACATGTGATACCTATATTTAAACATCCAAACTAATGAAAATTTTCAAAATTAAAATCATCAATAAAACGTTGATTCATCAGCAAGGATTATATTATTAAATACTTTTTTGAGATGCATGTGCTCCTGTGTGAATAACGTAGTAAACGTGATTCGTATGATCCAGTTTCTCAGAATAATGCAAAACCTGCTAGACACATACACTAAGCATAATAGTTGTCAAATAGTTATTTACGACATGAATATCATAAGATATCTTATTACAATACGAAATTGGAGAATTATCAAACAAGACTCTTTAGACGAAATTGTTAACCAATTGAATATTGTAATATAATGTTACCATTTAAATATCATAGAAAGTAAGACGCAATTTGTCAAAATTCATGTGAACTATAATTTTTCTTTAAATTTTACTCCTTATCCTGCGAAAGATGTGTGACAGTACTTATGTTAACAATTATACTGCCATGGGTTTAATTAATGAGTTTTCAGTACGCAAATTATTGTTTTTGGTTTTAAAGAAGCATGGATATACAGAGTATCGGGGAAGGAAACGTCGAAAGTTTGAAAAACGCTGTTTAAACAATTTTAATCATACTTTGTCTAATAAACTACATAGATATTTTGAATGGCTGAGCTGCAATAAACACGCAAATTTTGGTTTGAAAATATGATTTCTACGCAAAACATTGCATTCTAGAATCATGTAAACAGACCAGAAACATGTAACATGTTTATTATTAACAATATAAATTAATATATTAGTTCAGAAAAAAATTAACCGAGAAATAAAAAAGCAGTCGAACTGTGAAAATTGGGTGCTTTTTTATTTCTAGGTTAATTTTTCTTTCTGACCAAATGTATTCATTTATTTTGTTAATCATAAACAATTTAGATATTAATGAAGTGTTTATATGCTTCTACAACGCAAATAGTTGCCTAGAAAACATATCCAAACCAACTTTTGAATGTTTATTGCGGCTTAGCCATTTGGAATATCCGTGTAGTTTATTAGACAAAATAAGCTTAAAATTGTCTTAACAGCTATTTTTCGAAGATTCGACATTTCTTCCCCGAATATCCTGTATATAAATGGCTTGATTTCTGTTGGTACGCGACGGAACGGCGTTCCGGTTCTTGGAAATAATTATGAAATTATATTATATATAAGTAGCTATTGCTATTATATTAATAATTAATTTGAGGCGCGTTTCGGGGCCTAAGATTTTAAAAATAAAGGATATATGTATCATAATAACTCTTATGACGAGACTGTTCTCAGTTACGTCAAGTTTTAATTTAGAGAATCAAAGTGAATGGTCTAAGTTTACTCACCTAAATAAAGTTTATCTTACTATACATACTATTTAGAAAGTGTTTTATGTTCAAAACAAGTGTTGCCTCAACAGCATATATTTTCACGTATTATTCGTAATTGCTATGCAATATTCAATACGGACTATGTGAACCTGCAAAAAAGAAACAAAAAAAAAAAAAGACCTACTGCAGCAGAAAATATTTTCTACTCGTCGGGATTCGAACTCGGGTCTTTAAAGTTAACTCATCTGACACGGTTCCCCCTCACCACCAGGTACACGGCAAGACTACCTCCTTTCCGATGCGAAAAGAAAGTGAAGCATTTGCAGTTTAAAAAAAACAAAACAGGGTGTTCAATTTATCTTAATACAAGATCTATTTTTAAAAAGAGATTTCATTAAACAAAAATCTCTAGCGTTCATATTGTTTTTCGACAATGTTATAAAGATCAGTCGGGGCTAATATTATACAGTAGAAAATTGGGGTTAATGTATTACACTTTAAGAGTTGTTATTTATTTATGTCCAAAATTAACAAGAAAATGAAAAATGATAGGAAATATATTCTATTATAATGACCATATAGCAAACACTCAGAATGTAACAATATTTGGGAGGAAAAAAATCGAAACTAAAATGCCTAATTTTTCCAGTCAAAAACTTTACCACCGTGATATAAATCTTTTGATGTTACTTCGTTATTTTTTATGACACGATATTTTTGAAAATAGGTTATCATTAAGAAAGAATTAATATTCTTTTCTGCGTTAAAATAATGCAATAATATTAATCGTGTCATGATATATACAGCCTCAAATTTGTGGGGCTAATATGATACAACTTAAGAGGCTAATGTAATACGGGTGTCGGGGCTATTTTGATACACTAAAAATTAACACGCAGACAACTGGAAGGGATTCTTTTATGTTTAATATTACATCAAAGGCGCTAAAATTCCGATTTGATGTTGATAAACTATCCAAGTGTTTATCTGAGAAAGAAAGACCAGGCGACAATTCATATAGATTTCCTCGTTCTCCTCCCTACCCAGTACATGGTGATTCACTTATGATTATCAATTGGCGGAAGCTTCTGCTGTTTCAGTGCAGTTACTGATTTTTCACTGGAATCACAAGGAACCAGGCCTACAATAGGAGCTAACACCATCCCTTCAACTCCAGATATCAACTGTTCTCATCCAGTACTTTTGAGATAATACTGTTGGAAAAAAATTTAAAAAACAGTAGCCCTCCAAAGAATAAGGAAGCGGTTAGACCCAATAGCAGCAATCATTACTAGTGAAGAGTGGATCATTACTAGGAAAGAGTGGAGTGTTTAATTTACATTAATTTAATATCTCTTTTTAAAAAGAGATTTCATGAAACAAAAATCTCTAGCGTTAATATTTCTTTTCGACAATGTTAATAGGTATTTGTTCGCAATTTTCGAAAATTCAGATCGTTCGCCCAAAATTGAACGTACGCCACTTTTAAACATCTTGTGCTTCGAGGAATAGATTTACAGAAAAATTGGAGCTCTTTTTGAGGAAATTATGTAAATATGATGGGGTTTGGTGTAAAGCACCTTCAAAATTAAAAGATTAGTTTCAAATTCGAAGATTCGTAATATTAGCCAGATCGTTCAAGGAATATCCATTTTGGTGAAAATCGTGTTTACTTTAGGCTCTAGAATTACTCACACGAAGACAGATTCACAAAGAGGTTTTTTGGAAAATCACTTTTTCGGGTTCAAAAACAAGCGTTTTGACAGCCTTGTGTATAGAAAATAAAAGAACAATACCAACAATCCACTTTTTTCGAACTAGCTACTTACAAAACGTGTTTTCTGTGAAAATTTCGACACTTCCTCCTACAGCATTACGTAACTCTCTTTACACGTGGAGGTAAAAATATTACAGCGTTACTGGGATTTGAACTCGGATCCCTGTAGTCCGTAGGTCTGGCTCGACCGCACTGTGCTATCACAGATATTTCTCAACACGCTGTCCAAGCACACTTATTACGAAAAGAATAGTTACGTGATATTTATTGCACTTAGATTTTTTATTAGAGGAATGTTCTACATGTTTAAAAGGTATCAAATTCGCAATAAGAATTTAAACGATTACAACCCACGCAACTACATAGCTTATTTTACTTAGAAATATTTTCAACCAGAAGCCGTGGCTTTTAGAACCCTCTGTGGAAGTCGTTGCCGGTCTTATCTTTCGGCGACTGTGGCCAAGGTTGAATTACGTCACAGATAAAAGTTGCGATAACGCTAGAGCTCAACACGGGGGCTTGCAGACGTTCTGAAGCCAGAATCGCAATAGGGGCACATTTATACGTGATTCTTAAAGACATTAACACACTAAAATAAGTAGTGGCGCCTCAAAACACATGCCATATGTGATATTTATAATGAATACGAATGATAATAACTATACAATTAACCGCAAAATTGTTTCTACCCGCAAAAATTATTCGCCGTGGATGAGATTCGATCTTACGTGCCTAAGCTTCTCCAACAGTGCGCTTACCTGCTATACCACAGAAACTCTTATAACTTTTGTCTCTCACAAAGATGATTTTAAACTGCCATGTATCACAGATTTGACTAAAAAAGAACGTGCGGCGTTTAGATGCTTGTGTTAACTACA
>BLKR01012131.1:0-23298 GCA_011170035.1 Teleogryllus occipitalis | reverse complement strand
ACTACACCTCAGCTTATGAAGATATGTGATATCTCGAGCTCACGTAAATAGATTGCTCTTCTATCTCGTAGGACGGAACTGACCGTTTTAACTGTTTTAGACGTTAAATAAATAAACAGAAAGGCATTTAAAGATGAAAATTCGAAATATTAACTAATGGTGCTAAAACAGCACGTATTTTATAGCCCTACTTTTACACAAAATTACGCGAAAAGTACTAAAATTTTCGAAAATGTTTTACATGGTTTTACTTCAAAATCTATTTTTATTGAACAGATTTCTCTAAGGGAAAACATCTCTATCAATTATATTTTAGTTGTAGGAAGACCTGAACAAATTTTGAACTTTGCAATTTTCGAAAAATCAGAGTTCTCAACGAACATGAGACCTACCCCAATCTCTTAAACGCACTTCACACTATCCAACAACAAAATGGAATAAAAAATGATGGATACATTGTTTTGAAAATTTCCACTTTTATGTAACCAGGGCCCTGCGTTTTTCTGCCGATAATTTGCCGTTTTTCGCGCAGCATTACATAACTTTCTCTGTACTGCGGAAGCGATAGCGAGAAAGTAAAAATACTAAAATTAAGAATCACATTAATAAAAGGGAGCATGCTATACATTTAAATTATTAAAAGTTGTGATGTTTACTTATTAAAACGAATTTTTTTCAAGTCAGAAAAATACAAAAATATACATACGTAGAATTTAATTTTAAAATTAAGGTCACGACCTGCTATCCGGACTGGATAACCCCTTTCCAACAGAATTTCGTCCCCTTGCGGTACCCGAAATACCATTTATTACACTACCATTTAAACTTAGTGGCACCTCAAGGCCACGAGCTGGACAGAGAGGGAGGCATCCAATCGGGAGCTTTGTGGACTTAAAATTTTGGTATTGAAGTTCCTGATTAAATATCCTCTCCTTCCAGCTCGTGACTTTGAATTGACGCTCTGTTTAAATCGGAGTATCGTTGCTGGGATGGGTGATCATTAGACCGCGGATATTTAGGTGAAAACCTATTTTTTCCTGAGTGCCTTGTACTAAATAAAGTTTTATATATACATTTTAGGATTATTTGAACTAAAACTCCTCAATTTTATAGGGCCTAAAAGAGCCTATTTCAACATTAATTCCTATTTGTGTCAATTTTACTTTTAAAAACCTAAAATGAAACTAATTTGCCTAATTTCTTTTGTCTTTCGTGACTTTTAACTTTTGTTTTCTGTGTCGACACAACAGACAAGGATGATATTAATTTTAAGTTGCGTTAATCTGTAAGAGACAAGGATCTTGAGATAAGTCTCCATGCCACTACTTCCTGACTTCGTGGAAAAGCCTGCCTCCACTTCTAAGATAAAGAGATTGAATTTCCGCGAAAGAAAAGTGATCTTGACTGATACGAGACATTAATTTTCTCTTGAAAACTTGGAGAAAGTATTAATAATTTATTTTGAGGCAAAATACGGTTCGAATAATTCTAACTAGAGGACAAACAATTAAACTTGTTCTTAAATAGCATTATCGCAAAATACACGATATTGATTTTATGTAATATTGATTTACGTTCTTATCGTTGAGGAATATATATATATATATATATATATATATATATATATATATATATAAAATAAATAATAAAGATGTGTTTTTTGTGAGTTTCCTATTTTATTTGTGCCTAGTCTACCATTTAAAAATCCTAACTGAGTTGCTGAAAGAACCTATTTTAGGCACCTAAAACGCTTATATTAAAACCTAAAAATGCATGGTCTAGTGATCATACATCCCCGCCACCATGATAGAGCTGTTTGAAGAAGCCTTAAGTTCCATTTTGACTGACTTTGTTTCACTTTACATTGTGGTACTCCGTAATTTCAGCTCTTATAATGCGAATGGAAGGACGGATTGGGGATGAATGTTTGTTGGGGAATGCGAACGGAACTGTAAATCCTCGGCGTCGGCGTCGTTTACTACGCTCTGTGAAGTCATTGAGGTTAAATGAATTCGAGACTTCGCAGGTACCTGGTTGGGTGACCGTCTAGGAACCTCGATATCCAACGGCGCCGAATCCCTGGCCGAAGGGATAAATGACACTTACTGACTGCGACGTGACGAGGCTTGACGAAAATAATAACGAAGGATTTATTTATTTATTTATTTATCTATTTTTTTATTTTACATCAAAAAACAGTTGAAACTGTATAACGTGCTATGGGGAAAAGTTAATTCTGTGCACATTTTCAAAATTCTGTGATCCCTACACTAAGTCATATACTACATGAATTTTGGAAGAATAAAAAGAAAAGCTCTCATGTAATGAAATCTATTTTCAAGGATATAAAAGCAATAAATTTTGGGCTCTTATCCATGATGTCCTTCGTCAAGGAATAATAATTCCTGCCGCAACAACATGGAAACGATAATTTGAATAACTATATTTCCAAATGAATTCTAGAAGACGTGCACAGATAATGAAGTTACATTTATTTCCAGAAGTAAAACAAGGGGCCATCTCAGCATTTGCTCAATGGATCAGGGAAACTGGACGAAAAACCTGATCGAGATGGGGGTCATTGACCCGGAGGCTGTAGTACAATACTTGTTACAGGTTGTTTATACACATTTATACAGTTCAAATGGTAAATAATGCATTATGTATCATTGTTAAAATTAATGTTACTTTTTGGTGATACTCAGTATAGTCTCTAATTGTATAGAAGCAGTTATGCAGCAGAAACGATTTCACTTGGGATTTAAACTTTTCTATCGAATTTAATCGTTTAATGTCATCTGGCAAAGTGTTGTAAAATAATGTACATGTATTGTATGTGAATTGTTTGTAATGAGCTGTTGTTACTGTGACCTGATGAATATGATTTTTACGTCGAGTGTTATAGTAATAGACTTCGGCATTTTCTGGAAATATATTCCCGCCCTTAAGCAAGTCATTTTTGACAAAAAACACTGATTCGTAAATCAACAGACAAGGTAATGGTAAAATTCCTAGATTAATGAAGAGAGGCTTACAAGAATCACGTGGGTGGGATTTGGTTATTATTCGTACAATTGGTTTTTGTAATCTAAAAGTCTGGGAGCTATAAGATGTATTTCCCCAGAATATTATGCCATATCTCAGGCGGGAATGAACATTCGCGAAATATACACAACGAGCAGTATGAAGGCTGACTGAATTTGCAAGATTACTCCATACCAGCGCTCAACGGCCAACAATTGTACAGAGACGCGTTGCGTCAATGAAGACAAAAAAGAAGGCCGCTATGCCACGATCATATGATGAAATCAACCATGCTCTTCGCAGGATTCGAACCCACAGTCTTGAGTGACGCGTTCATGGGTGTATCTGCGTCAAACCCCTGCGCCACCAGACCGACTTGATTTAATTTCAGTTAAATTTATTAAATGGGAAAATATATTTGAAAAAGTTTCTGAGTGTTTAGTAAGTATAACTGAAAAATGTTTTTTATTTGTTCATTAGAAGGTAAAATTTGAATCGATGATATTCTTCAGTATCGTGTACAATTATCGAATCTTCAGAAAATAAGCCAATTTACTGAAACTTTATTCTACAATATTGTTCCTTCGTTTACTATTTCTTTTCAACGCTTTATCGCGTTAAATAGGGCCTGTAAAAGTCTTAATAAGGTCTGTGTCTCACTTCACCTGAGAGTCGTCTGTTAGCGTGTTTATAATGGCTTGAAATTTCTTTAATCCAGTGTCGAAGCTCACTTTCGAAGATGATGTTTACGGTAACGCGCGTTTCTCTCAAAAATGGAAATCGTCCGGAACGGTCAAGTCATGTTTTGTGAAATGGAATTGTCCGGGACAAAATACTAGCCGCGAAATAGAGATATTTTAACACCAAATATAATATTTTTTTGCTCACCGTCTCGTAGATTGGTAACTGTGGTGCTTAATTCACTCGACAACCAGCCATGCACCAAGAAACACGTTGGCTTGCTTGCGTCGAAATATGATGACCTTAGCGACTGCGTGTTGTTTACATAGATGCGCTGTCCTTCAATCTTGTTCTTGCTGTGAAACGAAAGCAAATGAAGAGGAGATGCATATGGAAAATGTATGCATACGAGTAACGGAGTTCATCAAAAGAAGTTATATTAATAATAATAATAATAATAATAATAATAATAGTAATAATAGTAATAATAGCGGATTCGATAGCGTAATAGTTAGCATATCAGAGTGTTGCATAAATGCAGTTGAACCCGATAGCATTAGCCCGGTCGAAACCGTAAATTTTTAAGATCAAACAAATTCTCTTTGCTTTAAAATGTGAAAATGTAAGTATTAGGGCATGTTACAGATTTGCGACACACGTAACAGACCACCAAGCTTTAATGACGCGTTCGAGCTCCATAAATAAATCCAGTTTTACCGCTCTCGTAAAACCTTCCTTCGAACATACTTCTTTCTACAAAATAGCATTATAGGGTACGTTCACTTTTATATGGCTGATAGCATTTCGAAAAGGGCGTAACCAATGTCACGCTTCAAATGGAGGTCGTTAAATATCTGACCATTATCACTTTCGACGTTGCATGCCTCAAAACAGAACATAACTAAACTAATGGGGCCACAGCAGCACCCACGTTCTCGTATTATTGGTAAAGGATACGCAATATTATAAAATTTTAACTTCTATCCGAATAACACTTCAACTATCACTTGAAAATTTTTAAGGCAAACAATCTCTATGTACAATAAATAAATTAAGATAGATTATGTTGCAGCCCACACGAAGGTTGAATAAATGTCCGAAGACTCTGCGAAGTAAGTTGTTCTTTATTTTATGTGAGCCAAACTTGAGATTTTTTAGTTTAGTTTCAACGGGTTCTTTCTCTTTCTCTGTTTCAAACACCTCCCTAGAGTGTGAAGTGATAGGAGGGATACCATGGCCACCCCCTCCCCCTAGAGAGTTGGATGTCTCTGCTGGAAAAATATTAATTTTATCTTTCCAGCCATTACATTTCTAGGTGTCTCAGTAATGATCTCAACGTTTCAAATGTTCAAATCACAGAATTGAGAGAAGATAATGTTGTTATGGTAAATACGGGAATGATTATTGTCCCAGTTGCATTGGGGCATTGAACCTGCTTCAAAGGTTACAGCCAGAGGCCACACGTGCGCACATTATTGATTACATCCATAATTAGTAAAAATTAAAATGCTGGTTTCGCAACACATTTGATTTCTGATTTTTTTAAATTTCTGAACGACCCCGCGCCCCTTCTGAAGAGCATTTTCAATTTGCACCCAGGCCTCCACTGCTGCATGGCAAGAAGAACTGCGGAGGAGAGGAGGGTAATGGACCGCCTGAGATAGCTCAGGTATACAACTATTGTATCTGCAGAAGCTCTGACCGGTTGACCGTAGGGTTCGACGTTGGCGGAATTTTGACAACAGGTAGATAGCTAGGTCGATTTCATCTACTCTAAGGAGAATTCTAGCGGCCGGCTGCACTAATCTGTAGTTTTGTGTGGTTTCTCCAATCACTACAAGGCGAATGACGGAGTAGTATATTTACAAATGGGCCACGGACCGCGCGCGATCTTTCCTTCCTCTTCCTTGTCTCCTCCTCTCCTTGTACTTCCACTTACTCTACACACGCACGATCTTTCCTGCCTGAATCTTGTCTCCTCCTCACCTCCCTTACACACACTTACACTTACAAGCACCACACTACCGCACATGTCGGGAGCATAGAGCTTGTTCCATCTGGGGGGGGGGGGTGATTGAGAGAGAAGGAGGATATACCTGGAGGAGGAAACTCCGTATGCTGACGTGTAGTTCGGTCCCGGATCTCACATTTCAGCAGGGAAAGAAACCTCCCCTTGGCATATAGCATGCACTACACCTGACCAGAGAAGTTGATGCTTCCAGAAAGCAAAATAATGCATGCGGACGGGGGCAGGCTGACCTGGTGTAGAGCTGGAAGATGACGTCGTCGTCGCCGGAGCTGCTGCGGCCCATGCCCCACCAGCCGTCGTCCGTGGGCGGCTCCAGGAAGGCGACGCGCGGCACGCCCTCGCCGTCGGGGATGTACATCCAGCGCGTGCCGTAGCCCTGCGGGTCCGGCGGGGGCGCTTCCAGGCCGTTGGTGCTCGACCGCACTGCGACCGTCCTCTCGGGCCGCGCCGCAGCCTCGCGGCGCCCTGCGTGCACACGGAGCCAGCAACTCAATGGCATGGCCGGAAGCCCCATTTTACACCGTGCAACTCGTTTTGTGTGAACTTAAGGTCGCTTCAACTTTAAGCAGGGGTTTTGCGACACCCATCCCGGCTACAATTCGTACACGAATTCAAAATTCGAAATCAAAATTCGAATTCCAACGAATTCAAAATTCGTACACGAACGCAGCGATCTGATGCCCGAAAATTCATTTTGTAAATCGAACAATAAATGACTGGAAGAATTTACCTGTTGAAGCATTTGGGACTGGCCGTGAAAGTGTCAATACATTTAGAAAAAAATAGTGATGAAATGGTAGTTAATGCAATTAGTTTGTAATGTAAAGCTTTATTGTACGTTGTGATTGAGTGAATGTGTGTTGACGCAATCATTCGTGTTGTAAAATCTATTACGTAATTATTTGTGCCGTAAAATGCTTTTTATGGTCGATTTATTGCAACAGAAAATGTTTATAATGCTGAAATACAAAAAAATATATGTAATGTCTTCGTGTGAGCGCTTTGCGTGGTTTTGTTTTGTTTTCATTACGTTAATGTGTCTTAGCCAAATTTGAATTGTAATGTAATGTCGTTAAATATACATTGTAATAATTTTTTAAAATCTACCGCTGGGTCTTAAACACTAAGTGGATCAAATATATCCATCTATAATTGATTTGAAAGGTTTACTACAATGTCAAGAGAAGTCACACCAAACGCAGGAAGTCCGCCACTATTCATAAATGTTGTCTGATTGAAATTTCTTTCATCTTTTCCTTGCCTTAAACCCTTAATAAATAAAAACAGTACATACACAATAACAAGAAAAGACATACTTTCACCAAACTCAAGATATTAACATTTACAATTAAACGGAAACTTCCTGTAACTTAGCTTAGTAGCTTCTTGCCATTAACACAAGGCCTTAATATAATTATCTATTAGTCTGTTTCCCACAGGATGCTTTCCTCCTTTTGATGCCGAAAATAACTTTACTGAGGCACCTTGTGGGGACATATCCCCCGGAGTACATCACTCCACAGAGGACGCCCACCTACTTCTTCTTCCAATTTCCGAGATACCCCTTAAACCCTTCTCGAACAGTTCCTGGCTGTTTTCCGAGGCAGCCTTTCGGCCTATCTCGCTACTTTCAACCTTTTAAGAGAAGGAAAGCCTTCTCCGTCATTCCGCCTTTCCGTTGTAGCCCGTAGGTCTATAAAGGACAAACTTCTTTATTATTCCGAGGTGGAAGAAGATCAATGGAAGGAACAAGGTTCATAGGTAATGCATGGAGGTTGGTGGATCTCGCAGTCATGCCCAAGACGGGATTTAAACCTGCGAAACTTCGACTCGTATTAACGCGTCCGCCTTATTACCTCTGCTCTCCAGATCAGATTTTTTAATTTACGATTTCCACTCAATTATGCCTGAAAATAAACACGAGTGACAAAACTGGACCCTTTTTGGCTCAAAAAATTTTGTAATTGAGATCAAACTTTCTCTCCCATACATATTTTCGAAATACTGGTCAAATTTATGTTGTTGACTTGAAATAATAAATGTGTATTTGTAATGCAAATACTCCTTTGAATGCGATGTGATTATAATTTGATGATTTTTTTGAATAAATTGAGCAAAATTACAACAAAAAAATTGGCTTTGGAGGAGAACATGGTTCCCATGTTCCCTGGATTAGACCAAGTATTCAAGCCCCGACATGATCTTTTGCGAGCTTTTTAGTTAAGTTAAAGTTAGATTTGTGTATAATTCTAAGGTAATTGGCGATCGGTTTCACTGCCAAAACCACTGTTAAGCCATCCAGGCGAAAAATGAAAGTCACATCAATATCACAAAAAACACAAATATAAATTTCGGACCTATTAAATAATAAAACACACGGAAATGGCGACTTCGTGATGTGTCATGCGATACCGAATTTGTAACAAGTGCTAGATGCGAGTGAGACGAAACACTTGAATCAAAATTCCATTCAGTACCTGTAAAACGCCTTTTTTTCTTCATACGCTGTGTTGTCAAACAAGATTATAGTGTAGTGTAAACACGGTACATAATTTTTGTGTCTATACTTGGAATAAAAATTAATGGAAATTGTATCATGAACAAGAGGGTAAAGATGTCGAAATCACTCGATTGAACTCAAGTAAGGCAAGACTTCCTAAAACATACTTGTCTGTCCCGGCGATACCGCGTCGAAGGCTGATGCCAATGTTTCAATCATTGTGTCGTGGTTTTCCACAGAGCTGAAGTGCACCTAGGTGGTCGTTGATCGTCTGTCGTCGGTCGGTCGGTATAAACTGTGTGGGATGGCCGTGATTGGCTGAGCAGCCGGGCAATCCAGGGAGGTCGTGAAGAGGTGGTGATAGGACGGCAAACATATTGTATATTCATATATGTTTTTGGAAAAAATGTTTTAAAATATTCGTCGTTTTAATTGTAGATCCAATATTTATTTTTCATAAATCTTTAATAAAAGGAAAATTAGGCAATATTTTTAGAATTAAATTTTATTATGTTTTTGTGCGTTATATCAAATAGAAATTGATATAAGCTTGATAAGTGCTTAATCGCACACATTCTCGCATTATTTTAAATGTTTTTTTTATTATAATCTTACAATTTGTATCCTACTAATCCTAAAATAATCTCTTAAAATACTCTGTATAAAAAAGAAGCCCGGAAGATACGAAAAGTACATACATATTTTAAATTCAAAAGTTTTAGTGAATATGGCACTTTACAATAGGATTCAACGTATGTTGTTCATCCAATAAAAAAGGTTCAACTTTGTAGTTTAATGTTGTCAATCGGATAGAGTCCAAATGTTTAGTGGAAACCGATTTTTATAAAATATTGTTTCGGTATTTGTAGAAAATTTATAATGTTTACTCTTAATAGTAGGAGAATTACTTAGTATAGGAAAAAGCGTACCTAAAATTATTTAAAGATCTAATATTGAGGAATACTGTGCATTAAGAAAATAATATTTATCTTTCATAATGTTATAGGAGGATATCGGAAATATTTCCAACGTTTGCAATTTTCTAAGTTCCAAAGGTTTGAATGAAAATCGAACCTATGATATATTATGAAGCGTTATCACTCCATTGGAGCAAACAAAAGTGTTTGAGAAAATTTTGTTCTTTTTACTTGTTTGTACTTACTTCGTAAGAAGAGGAAGTTAAGTAATCGTGCGCAGGAATAGGGCAAATTTTCGGCAAAATAACCAACAACAACAAACAGTTATTGCCGGGTCTTGGTAACAAAAAAGGTGGATAAATCCTGTTGCTAGTACAGTAAATTACTAGTTGCTATGTAGTAAATTACTTCCAATACATGATGTAGCAAGAATCCAGTCTGTCCGTTTAAGGTCAACGCTAGCGACTGCACCGTTTCTGCCAATTTTATCCAAAATTAATATTGCCCAAACGATCTGAACAAACTCGCAGCTTTCGGAGTTTCAAACGTATATTTTGATTTTTGAGGGTTATTTACATGAAGCTTCAAAAAGATTTTCAAAATTTTCTCAAAAACCGCATCAAATTTTAAATTAATCGTTTTCCTCGTAAAGGACACTAACGAGAATAGTGCAGGTCTTATAATCGATGAAATTCCATATTTTTCGAAAACAAAAGTTCAGTATTTTTGGGAGCATTGCCACATTCATAATATGAAGACAGAGATTTTTTCCTTAAGGGAATCTGTTCTTTAACGATATCTTGAAATAATATCATGTACACTTTTTCGTAAATATGAGTAAGGTTCGATGCACGAAATACAAGCAATTTTTATTTTTTTTACAATTTTGGACCTTTTTTTTTTAGAAAAAAGACGCTCCAAATTAGTTCTTTAAATTTTCTCCTCGTATGAATCAACGGATGGTAAAAAATATATGGTGCTGATCCGGTTTTCGGCAAACTCTCCGTATTATCTGGAATTACAAAAAGTTATTATTTGAAAACTACAAAATTTAAGATAGAGATTTTTACCTTCGACAATGTCAGATGTAAAAAATCCGCTCTTTAAAAAAAGTCATGTACAATTTTTTTCAAGAAAATAGTAGTTTTCGCGTAATTCGTGCTTGAAATGGATGCAACTTATAAAAAAAATTTGTTCAAAAACCAAAATATTTTCTTCAATTTCCCTCATCCTCACGGATTGAAGAAGGGACGCTTAAAGGAATGGTGCAGATTTTCGTTGAACTCTCTGAATTTTCGAAAATTGCAAATTTAAAAATAATCCCAGAAAGTATGTGCTCTTGTTGAACACTAGTTCTTTCATGAAATATATTTTATAAATTAGACCTTTCGATAAATTAATATACAAAAAAGCGATTAGTTGGCACGTTCGGGTTGCTTGAATTAAAGGCATATATATTTTAGTTAATATCATAAACGGCTCCAAACTTTTCTTTACCTTTTTCTTCGGAAGAAGTATAGTATGCTTATAAAATTAGCGCTGGTATAATTTCCGTTAAACTATAAGTTCAAAAAAACTCAAACATTAACAAGATAATGTGAGAAAATGCGTGCTGTTGGAGCACCACTGGCTTTGTAAGTGAACTTTACTCAACAATAAAGAAAATATTGCGAAAAGTTTTGAACAAAAATTGAAAATATCCAAGGGGATTTATTTTAAGTACCCCCCAAAATTAAAATATTCGTTTGATATGTGCATACAGATCTTATGCTTCTTGATACCCGAATTGTTTTCTTGTGTTCTCAAAACGTCATGATGTTCGTTCGTCTGTGTATGAACATTAGTGCATAATCCGTAAACCACCACCCATTCACCGAAATGAACATTTCTCAATCAATCTGGTTGATAATGCAACTCTTCGAATGGGAAACTGATATTTTATATTTTGGAACTACTTCACATAAAGCTTCATTTTTGAAATTTTATAAAAAATATTCTAATTTTTTTGCTTGAATAGAGAAAAATACGCTTAATGTTGCAGGTCCATTTCAGTAAAACCTTTGAATTTTCGAAAATCGTGAATGTTCAATTTTTTACTTAATATACATTATTAAAGATTGAGATGTTTCTTAATGAAATCTGTCTGAGTGATTGTAACTCAGAATAATCCTTGCTGCTGATTCTGCAGCGACTAAACGGGAGGTCCTAGGGTTTTAGTCCCGACAGTGCTTGATCTTCTGTACTAGCTACATAGTTACGTGGAATTCAGCTGCTGTCTGAATGACAATTATAACGATTTTCTGCTCTGGTCAATAGTTTACCGTGGTTTACCCGATCAGTAACAGGTGAATGCCGGAACAGTACCTTAACAAACGGGCCTCGAACCGCGTGCTATTTTTTCCCTTCCTCTTTCTTGTCCTCTTCCCTCACACACATTCACTTACATACACTGCACTACCACACATTTTGGAAGAGTAGTGGGGAGGTTAAAGCTTGTCCCGATTGGGGTGGTGCCCCGTTGGGAAGAAATTTTCCGCAAACCGACCCAAAGGTCTCATCATTCAGGGTAGGAACACCGCCGACTCTGGGAATAAATCTTTAACTTCACTGCCGGGTCTAATGACCATAGCGGTTGAAGTGCCCAGACACACAAATCAATCAAGGATATCTGTTTTTCAAAATTAGATCTTCAACTAAAGAGCAATTTTTTGAATATATGTGTAGGTTTTGGTACACATCACCTGGGAGATTCGATATACCAAAACTAGATAAAAACAAGTTTACTTCAAAAAAAAGTTAAAGAAATTGTGATGTTAACTCAATAAGACATGTCACCGCACTAATTTAATGATCCCACGATGGTAAATGAATTTTACTATGAAACGCACAGAAACATAAGGACTATCGCGAAGAAATGATGTGCCTTATTTTTTGGTAACAGGATTTTTAATTTGCTCTGATTCAAACTGTTCAACTTCAATATAAAGGGACCTTTTGAGATAACATCTAAAACATCAGCACAAATGTCTCAGAAACGAGTACAAAGTTTAAAAATAATGTCTAACAAAATATTTATTTCGCTTTGCTATTGTGACAACTTTGCAATATATCTGGGTAAACATGCTTTTGATCTGCCATGAAAGGAAATTTCCATTTTATATTAAAATTTAGTATGCAATATTGTACTTGATGGACCAAATCTCCATTTTTTTCGTTCCATCACAACTGTGCAATATTTAACATTCAGAAAGTAAAATACTTTTTCCGCACAATTTAAAACGAAGAGGGAGTGCAAATAATACACACTATAATTGAGTAGGTCTCACAGGTATTGCATAACACACAATAACGATCCAGTAAGGAGATTTATGACACAACATCGTTTCAAAAATTAGTACATTTCTCTCCAACTATATACTACAGAAATTGACACTAGAGATGAAATTGAATACTGCACATATGCTTCAGAAATTACACGTCAAATTTCATACCTTTTTCTCCTGGTGAATCCAAAACATATCTATCAAAGCTGAAATGAAAAGTATAAAAACAAATGTGTTTCACTCCAACAGAATGTTGACGCAACCACACAGAAACCAGAACTCAACTCAACTCGCGAGTTGGGGTCGAGTTGATAATACAAAACACTCCGCGCTAGTTCATGTTTTTAAAATACTTCGCCATCTATCCATTTGTTCCGAGGAGGCGTCGCCTTTTCCAGCGACGACATTTCCTACACAGTTCAAATTGGACGAGAAATGAATGCTTAGATAGGAGCGGCCGCCTTTGAGTTGAACACGCCAATCTGAGCGGCGCGGCGGGCCGCAGCAATCCTTGCGTGTTTGTGACGCATGGATAAGCGGGTTAAGTAACGATCATAAAGTTCCGAGGCACGCATGGTAACCTGTGATGTCGCGGCGCAGCTATAACTGTCCACGTATCATGACATATGGCGTTTGCGGCGACTTCGCGTTTTGTGAAAGACGAATATAAAACGGTGAATACTTTACTACGAGCCAGTAGGAACTTAGGTGTTCGGAGCACCTCAAACAACCTGGATTTGGCTGTTCGTAAACGTCGCTCGGAAACTCTGTTTATGGTTGCACGCAGAATAAGAACAAAATGCATGTCATCTCAGTCATATTACCTCTGAGAGGATTTTAAAAAATGTCACTCGTAAACGCCCGTCTTATTGTACCTGCTTGAAGCAGTAGAATGAACAGTAGAAAGGCGGTTGTCTTCATGTCGAGTAAGGACTACACTCCAAAACGCAAAACGCGTCTTTCCTGTTTTAAAGCTGATTTTATTATACCTGGTTCCCCTCCTTCATGTTTTAGTAATTACTTTCTTATGTGATGCCCCATTTAGTTCAGTAGAAGTATCCGCTATCGTTCGAAACTCTTCGACAGTAGACGTGTTCTTTACGGTGGGAAGGAATACGTTTTGTCAGTTTTACTGCTAACGCGTATGGCGTTGCGTGAATTATAGGTTTCAGTTAAAAATAAACTTTAAGCTATCCTTTTAACGGAGCTTGAAAATATCTAGATTTATGAATCAACAGTTTCACGATACACCTGACAGGTGATAAGTCGCTTCCTCGCATTACCGCGGGAACTAGTAAGCACCTACGTTATCACAGACCTTGCGTCGAACACTATAATTATTACCTTGTTTTCCTTACTATTCAATCAGAGGGTTCGGAATTAGTCGATAAAGTCATCGATACCTTCTATTCGTGATTGAACGGACTCGAGTGGCCTTGGGAAATTGGCACGACTGTAGAAATATTTACATGGCTGTGATTTGGCAAGAGGAGTTATCGGTATCAGGCAAATCAGTCTTGAGGGAGAAAATTTGCATTCCAGGTCGCCCCAATGCTGGGGACTATTTTAAAATGTATGAGTGGACTTCATGCAGTTTTCAGTTTTGAAAGTGATGGAGTTCTTGTGGTATGGAGCCGTATGTATGTGAATGGACCGGAAGCAAAAGTTTTCTTTAATAGAATGAACATGTTATAAGATTAATTTGAAAAGGAGACTACGAATAAATTACGCTTTTTTATGACTTATTTATGAAAGATATAGGTTTTTATTTACTTCTTACGCCTCAGAATATTATAAATTATTAATACTATTTTTGTAAGTTTTTATATTTTGTATTTTTAAAATTATAAATAACGTGAAATAACACAAAAAATACCTAAAACGCCCTAATACCTAAATACAGTAAAATGACATGGTTACCCTTCAACTTCAATCAATCGATGAATCCATTACACAGTGTATGTTCATCTGTCTTATAAAACCCTGCAACGTTTACGTTCATAATTGTCTTGTTCGTTATAGTTTATCTCGTAGTCTAATAATGACAAAGTTCTGTTCGACTTGGAGATTGTACGGGAGAGGAGTTTTTAAAAGTTTGAAGGCGTCTGTTGACGAAATGCAAAATGTTATGTCATTTTGTTTGTAGAAGTTTTTCTGAAATTCTCATTTTAAAACTGTTTCAAGATGTTAAACACTAGATTTTCGAAAGTTCGATGATGTAAAAACACCACTTCTGCTAACAATGACAGGGACATCGTAGCGGAAGAGTTACAGAATTAGAGACAGGTGCCACACTCATTTCTGAGTTTAGGCGAGGAAGGATGCCGAAGCCTTTGTCTTTGCCTTTCCTCAGCAGGTTATCTCAGTGATGGTTTACCTTTTCGTGCCACCGCATTAAAGATTCTAGGGAGTTTTAAAGCGGTTAGTTCGAAACATTTTGTATTTATTAATAGACAATAACGAAACACTTTACATCACAACGTTTGGAACACGTATTGTGACCTTTTTCAACTGTCTAGTGACCTATTACAAGTGTCTTGTGACCTCTTTCAAGTCCATGGGATATATTGTCCATACAATGTCAATAAAATAAAATTAAATACTCTTGTCTGTTAATAATAATCATTTCAAATTTTTTATAGTACGTAAAAAACGTGTAAAAAACGTTAAGTACAGCCATGACAGATAAATAATGATAGGATGATCGTGAAGGATGAACCACGATAGATGAATGATGAAATGATTTCATCTGCGATTTGTGAAGGTATGAGAAACCAACCGTTCTAAAATCACATGGTGAAAACTTTCGTGTTAGGCACGGGTCACGAACTCACGGCGTTCGTTTCCGCATTCTTTGAGGCTGCTCCAAGTCGCGGCGCCTCCGAGGTCTGCAAACGCCGTGGAATTGGTCGAAACATTTCGACGTAGATCTGGCCACGCTGCGGAGGTATAGCTGTCAGTTCTCTCTGCATTTTTGTCGGTGCTGATAAAAAGCAAGGAAAAAAAATTGATCGCGTCGTTTTTACAAGTAGCGTTTGACATTAGTCTTCGAAAAAGTAACGAATAAAAATGGTCCCTAAGTGTAATTAGACAATGCGAGTCACACCTTCATAGAGATTGACACACCAAGACAAGAACAAGGAAGACATTGACAATAACATACGTTATTCAGTGTAATGGAAATAAGAAATTGAAGTGTTTTGTGTCCCTAGAAGATAGAAAGTGGAAAATAATACAATTATCGATTTAAACTGAGATGAAACGACACAAAATTGCTAAAAAACTTAAATTTTATTCCATTGCGTAACTTGCGCAAGAGTATTTTAACGCCACTACATAAGATAAGTTTTATATAAGAACTATAACACAAGTCAATTTCTGAGACATTGCTTTATTTTTTCTTGAACTCCCTACTATCACTTTGATATTTCGATGTCTCCGCTTCTGCGATCACTGTAACTTTCTGTTTCTGAACGTGAAGCCGATCATCTACCTGGGCTCCGGCTCTCCGCCCACACCCTCCCGTCGTTATCAGTGGACGATAAGCCATCGCAACGCCCGCGAGCACAGTGGGCGAAACTAGGTTGAGCTGGAATTTGAATATTTCATTTTTCTTTTCACTGCTAAACCTCGACTAGGGATAATAAACGTTCTGTGAGCCGATCACGTCGCGTACGTGTATGTGCATCGCGCAGTGCACATACTGATTTCTCTGTTGCGCGTTTCTCTTGGCTCGCAGGCTGATATAACGCATTTGGTTTTGGTCCAGCGTAAGGTTTGTTGTATGTAAGTGTAATACATGTGCACTAACATCTCACATTCTTGTGATACACATAATGAGAAGTGATAAATAAATTATAATTCAAAATTATATGCATCACAGATACATGTGACATTAAAAGTTAGTAATATAATAAAAAATAAAATACTTTATATGCATTTAATTATTTATTAAAATGTTAAAGTAGTTGGTACACATAATTTGTTTTTCAGGAAGCACAATCACAAAATATACGTTAAGAATTTCAATAATAATTGTTTAGGCAGTTAAATAATGATTTTCCTTGCCTGTTTTTTGTTGTTATCGAATTAATTAGATGGTAAAATATATGATCCTTTGTTTTTTGTTGACAATAAATCACTGGTAATAATTATACGGTTGTTTCCAATCATATTATTAGATAAGCGGTGTTTCTACAGGGGAGGATGATTGTCTAAAAAATGTTAACACAACTCCTACTTATTAAAATTGTTCTGATATAAACGATCGGGAAACGTTTGTTCACTTCTTTAAGTCGTTTGGCATATACTTGTCACATATTTGTTCATTCCATCTGAGAGTACGCATCTTAACAGCTAAACTAGGCGTGAACTTCTTGAAGTTAAATACTTTGTTTTTTATTCTTCCGGACAGTTGATAAACCAATACAACACTGAGGTGCATTGGATAAGATAAGAAGTCTAATGAATTGCAAAACCTATGCGCTCAATTTTTTTATAATTTATTTTCTTCCTGTTCGGCAGTTTTGCCTTTCAGGGGTTTGTACATTTTTATTTTTTAATTCATAACATTTTGTTACACAACCTCCCCCTCTTGTATCTTACTACTAGCTAATTTAAAAGATTTCATACTTTTAAACTATATCTAGATGTAATACATACATATAAACAATTTCACATACAATACACAAATTTTGCAATACATTTTACATCCTTAAATCTATAAACTCTCAATACAGACATTAAGAAATTATCATTTTATTGGGATGAAAATTTACGTATTTAAGAAACATTATTATAGTGATTTTTTGGGGGTTTTAACATGTCTTTGGGATATCGTTAGCGTATTCTTTGGGGATTGTTTTATGTTTTCCCCATTGTGAATTTTATACTGCAAGTAGAGGATGAAAGAAGTGCAAAAAATTTGTCACAGTTTTTTTTGTGTTACCATTTAGGGTTTCTATTTGAAGTTCCCTTTGAATATGTGTATTCGAGATGAACCAAGGCGCCTTTGTACATTTTCCTAAAAATTTGTTCTGTATTATCTGAAATTTTTCAATGTTTGTTTTAGCTGCATTATTCCAGATCGGACAGACATATGTAAGTGATGGTCTAATAATGGATTTAAATATTAAAATAGCACATTCCAAATTTAAGACTGAGCGGAAGTTAATTAATGGATATAGTCTTGATATTTTGGCATATTTTACATTGGTTATTACTTCAATGCGCTTTGTCCAAGTTAATCTGCTATCAACGTGGACCCCAAGATATTGCATTGGTGTATCGGATGGAAGTGTTATTTAATACTAGTGGGCGAGGTAACTTTGGTTTACAAAGAGTAAACATTTTGACCTGGGTTTTAGTTGTGTTTATTTTTATTTTCCACTGTTGAGCCCATTTTAGAAAGCATGAGATATCCGCCTCGATGTTATCTTTTGCTATTTTCATATCTGTATGAGTTGTGTATATTGCAGAAGCGTCTGCGAATAGATGCGCTCAATTTGAAATACCAGATCGAGCAAAATGAGTGGGTTGTAAATGTGGCGTGTCGGAAACGCTCATAGAGGCATGTGTTGGGGGACGGTCTCTAACTGCGGTAAGATGTCGCTGCCCATGATAACATATTCAAACGAATTCAAAAGTGCAAAATCTCACACGGGTTCAAAATACTAATACGATAAAGTATGAGCCCTAATTCTATTATGCATATCGGATCGTAAAAAAACGTGTGGAATTCAATTGTAAAGGCTTTGGAAAGCACGCAAAATCTTAGCAAAGCAGGCAGTATTTAGGAAAGTTTTCACGACCGTGTACAATGTTTTTGGGTTTTGAGACGCTAATAAAAAGGGGCTCTTTCAGCTAAGAAGAAGCATCAGTATAACAATTTCGTTAATTTCCGAAATGTCTTGAATATCTTTAATTGGGAAGCTTACTCATTGAACGGAAAGACTTAAGCTAAGTTAACTCCCTACTAAATTGCTACATGGGCTTTAGAGCAAGTACAGATGTCAACCTTTTTGCTTGATATTGTGATGAAGAGATGCCAGTATAACTCACTATATACTTGACACTAGTGGGGCAATGTTTCCACTTTCATCATTAATGATTACTTTGTTTATAAATGATTGCATGTTGATGACGGAAACACATAGGCGCCAGGAATATGCGGATACACACTCTCCGGAATACTCTTGATTCTACTAGGTCTAACACAGCTGATACTGAATTTACTTCAAGTATCTGTCGGGACACGAGGTGGGAAAACATTGATACACGAGTTACAATGTTATTTTTGTTGGAGATATCCCTTTTCCAGCCAAAGACTTTTAAGAAAAGTAAGGTATCATTTAAAATGTATTTGTAGGTGCTATGACGACGGTTGAAATTGTGACAGGCCAACTATATTTAGTAATGAATTATTATAATTAATTATAACGTTCATACGCTATCACTGTCATCATTATAATGCAAATTAAAAAAAATTGTCACATACAGTAATTCAGAGGATCAAAAAATCATATCTTGGTTGTTCTCTAAAAATAACACAAAAAATATGGCATTGATTTAGAATTAAGCGAAGCTGCCAGTGTTTTTCTTGAAAAACACAATAAACACGTTACACAAAAACGATATGTTTTGTCGAGTGCAATTAACTTTGTATATGTATCTAAATGTCACATAAAAGAAAATTGTTGATGTTTTATTTAATATAATAGTATTTACAATTGACTTGAACTCGTCCGAACCACCACTGGGCTCATTCAAAGTAACATAACTGCGTTCGACCTCGGCAAGATCACGATCCTACCGGGAGCGGTAGCTCAGTGCCTGATGTCATTGATGTCCCCCAACTGATGTCACTGCAGCGCCCGTGACCGGGAGGTCCTGGATTCGAGTCCGGACGGCGGCTGGATTTTCGACACTAGCTTCTCAGCTAGGTCGAATTCAGTCGCTGTCTGGAGGAGAATTCTAGTGGCCGGCTGCTCTGATCGGTAGTTTTCCGTGGTTTCTCCGATCAACACCAGGCGAATGCCGGAGCAGTACCCTACCAAACGGGCCACGGACCGCGCGCGATATTTCCTTCCTCTTCCTTGTCCTATCCTCTCCCCTTACACATACCCACACACTTACACTAACATGCACTACACTACCACATATTTCGGGAGACTGGTCGGGAGCTTAGAGCTTGTCCCGGCTGGGGCGGTGCCCCGCTGGTGGGAGAGTCCTCGTTAGGGGGAAACCCCACTAGCCGACGGTAGGTCGGCGCCGGTTCTCGCCATCCAGCGGGGGAAGGTCACCGCCATCTCCCGGGGAAAACATGCACTACACTAACGGGACTAATGACCGAAGCAGTTGACGCGCCCGGAAACACGACAAAAATAATCAATCAATCGCGATCCTCTTCCCTCTAATTGAATATCTGAATCCAGCCTCACTTGTTGCATGTTGAACACAAATTTAAATTTTAAAACATTCACGTTTCCTTTTTACAATTAACTGTTTGCGTTATATGAGCTGAAAATAAAACGAGAACACGTTTTAAGATATGCGTACGAATATGAATATAACTCATCGAAAGTATAGTTTCTATGAGTGTGCTGATGTGCTTTTGAACAAGAATGATAACCTAACAAGCGAAGAAAATTGAGACAAAATGGTCGTAAATAACTCGTCGACAGGAAGCTCGTTTCTAATCGTAGATTGTGCTCCCAATGAGCTCTACATTTTATTACAAAACGTCCTCATTTAGGCATTTCTATCTCTATATTGGCATTATCGGCTGAAAATAGGGAGAAAATGGCGTGTGGACACATTGCTATTGAGTAGTCAATAGATAATTTATGAATTAGGTTTCTTGCAAATTCAGAAGCAGATATGCGAGTTGTGGGTCAAAACACAAGTAGTGAACAAGCGATAGTGTTTGACAATTGTGAAGACTTTAGAACTCTCTCTGTTGGAAAAAGGATTCATTATATATATATATATAACGTCAAAAACAGTTACAAACGTGTGTGATGTAGTATTGGGAGAAGTGTATTACGTACAAGATTTCTTAAATCCTGGGATCTCTACCCTAACCCATACACAAGTTGAATTATGAATACTGGTGGAAACGAGCGTTTTTATCAAAAATTGATAAGAAAATATGAGTTCTCGCGTAAAAGAACTGTTTGCAAAGGGAAAAAGCTACAGATTTTGGCAATTGCCCCTCGTCATGCCCTTCGTAAAGGAATTCGACTTCTTGCCGAGAAAAAATTGATAACGTTAATATGAATAACTATATTACTCACTGAATTCTAGAAAATGTGCACAGACAGTGAAGTGACATTTACAGAAACCAGAAGGGAACATCTCAGCATTCGCACAAAGGACCAGTGAAACAAAAATGAAAACCTCATCGAGAGGGGGGTCAGAAGCTGATGTACGTCAGGCCCTTTACAAGATAAATTTCTCAATTTCACACATCAAAATTAACGAGACAAATTAAAATTTTTAGAGAACGCTAATAAATTATATTTAAAAAAATATACCTTCATTTCCAAAAGTATAGAACCTTAAATCAAGTTCTGACCTTTTCTGATGGAATTTTAGAATTGATTATTTATTCCATCATTACAAAATATATCCTTGGATGTTGATCATTAAATACTTTTTAAGTTGTTTATTTTTGGAACGGTTAACATATTAGTTAGACTCGAAAAAGGGGTACAGTTGAATTTCGCTTGACATGTGTAAGTGTTCTTAACGCAGACAGATTAACGGCAGACAAGATGTTTTGCCGTTCATCGATTTTTCGGTATCAAGGAGCCAGAAAATATTGACTCTGAATACATGAGTTGGAGGAAAATATTTTCTATACTTAGAAACAAGATTTATACACTTTTTCGTTTCCAGAGGCCGGCAATAAGAGGTTTTTCTGTTGATAAATTCGCAGATTTCCGACATACGACTACAATATTCCCTTCTTAAGAAGTAAAGGCGAGAAACTAAAATGTATTCATCATGTATGTCATAGCAATTGTTAGCAAATACTCTCAAATTATAGAAAAACAGGCTATAAATATTGAACACTTGGAACAACTGAACTGTTTTGTAACTGATTTTATTGAAATTAGTGGTATGACTTTTTTACAAAAAACATTATTCTTTGATGACAAAAATTAAAAAATTATTAAAAGTACTGAGTGTTTTAATAGTGCACCATTTAATTAATATTTTCACAAATGTGTAACGATTTTTTGTTGTGCGTATGAATGATTTGTATAATATATACCGTAAAATAGTCAATCACGGCCGAAGAAATTTGGAAAGACGAAGATAAGGAGATGTTAAAGAATACGGATAGACCTAAAAGAGACAGTTCCCTTAGTGTCAAATTAAACTACAACAGCATATAATTTCTCACATTATTTCTAACTTTTGTAATTTTCGAAAATGCAGAGTTTAACGAAAATGAAAACTACGCTATTCTGCAAAGCGTCGCTTTTCTTTCCTTGGGAAAAAATTGAGAAAAAAGTTGGAGCGGTTGCAGAAAATATTTTATTTATAAATTGGATTAACTTCAAGAAGAAATAACGCAAAAACTGCTCGTTTTTTAACATTGTACAGACATTGTTTTAAGACCTAATATATTAGAACATATTTCATTTAAGACAAAAACCTCGATCTTCAGTAGTGTACTTTTGAAAATACAGAGAGTTTATCGCATATGGGACTAGCACCATCTTTTATTTTCCGTTATTTTAACAAACGAGTCCGTTATCTTATACCAACGAGTAGAAAATTGAAAGAAAAATGCAGTCGCAAAATTAGACGAAAATATTATTTTCAAAAATTGTACTTGACGTTATTTTAAGACCTGTTTTTTAAAGAATTTTAAAGATTTTTAAAGAACAGATTTTATTTAAGAAAAAAATCTGTATTGCCAATATTGTAGATAGTAAAAAGCTGGTGGTATTCCCATTTCCGACCAACTCTATATTTTTAAAATAGCCATTACGCTATCGGAAGAGAAAATTTAATCACAAAATTTGAAGCCATGTTTCAGAAAATTTTGAAAATGATGTGGCCTTTTGAAAATTACTCCCCAAAATCAAAATATCCTTTTTAATCTCAAACGTTTTTGAGTTATTTCAGATTGATTGGGGAATATCAATTTTGGAAAAAATCAGTCCAACAGGTTAGGCGATGCTAGTGTTGACTACAGACAGACGTTTTGCTTTAAATCGCTTTTTCAGCATCAGTGATCCATAAATCATGGATTCGGATTACACAAAGTAATAGAGGAAATAGTTTACTAGATATAGCAACAAGGTTTATCCAAATTTTCTGTACTACGGCTTAGTAATAAGAGTTGTTCCGTCGAAAATTTGCCGTTTTCTCCTCGCATTACAACACTTTGTCTACATATATTGCGTAAACTGTGTGCGAGAATGTAAAATACATTTGCAGAGTCGTATTTCATCCCATGGCTTTAGACATTGCAATCGTACGATATATAATATATCAATTGATTGAACTTCCATAACTTCAACAATACGTACAGTTTACAGTGGTATTTAGATGAAGTCAGAAAACTTTTATTCCCCTCCGTATCACAAAACGGATATTAACCCACGTGTCTCTTATGGCGAACCTGGTCTCTCTTATGAGACGCAGGGGTTTGCGATGTAAGTCTGTGACGCTTTCTGTGTATTGTTGGGGTAATGAAATGCACGGGGAATGTCTGAGTGCTTGCAATGCTTACGCATAGGAACACGCGACCTGTCGGATTGCTCGTACTTCACAATGCTAAACGTCCGCAGTGTGATACACACATAG